>JAUMHF010000010.1:9327160-9343410 GCA_032359275.1 Microctenopoma steveboyesi | reverse complement strand
TCAATCTGCACAATAATTCAATGACACTAACGTAGACTGCGAGAAGAGAAGGCCCAGGGACTCGCACACTGACTTGATTCAAGCCAAGACACACACAAACATTCATACGTGGACAGACGTGATGGTAATCAGAAAGGTGCACTTACTCACAAGGTTTCCTCAGTGTGCGAGTGAGCGTTAATCAAGTCTGCTGAATTCAGGTGCAGTCACAATGATAAAGTAGCATAATAAGAACAAAAGCAGCGGATGAGGAAGTACATGACAACGCATTAATACAGAAAGCAAAACATGTGTTTGTGTTGCTAGGGGATATAGGAGTGTATTGCATGTGTGTGTGTGTGTGTGTGTAATCTCAGTGACTGGCTGTGGCCTTGATCCTGACTTTGGCGTCTGCATTCCAACAGAATGAAGCAAAACAAGAAAAGAAGGGGGAAGAAAGAAAGAACAAGAAATTAGGTAAAGCATGTGAAAGTTAAATTAGGAGTGAAAGAGCAAAAGTGCAGCAGGGAAAGAAAAAAAAACCCAGGGTATATGAGATCATGTTTTATTTCACTTCCTGTCCCAATATACAATTAACACATTTATAAAAACAAACAAACTAAAAAGAAGATATGTTTATAAACGATCTGAATAAGGCGCAAAAAAGGAAACAGAGTGCATGTTTCCACTAAAGGTCCTCATTATTTACCTTCAGGTGTTTCACAATAAACATCAGACCTTTCAGTCCGGGCCTGCACATTTAATTGCCTCCATTAATCAAGCAACAAGACAGGACATGCATGTATACACCAACCACAGGAAAATATACACAGCATCAGACAAACAGATACATAACTGAGTAATTACGCTTAAAGCTCAGGTTGAAGTGTTGGTGTGAATCTGTTACAATCATATAATTATACTGTGTGTTTACACAGCTCTGATCACGCGTTACTTGCTTTCCGATGAACATACGGCAATTTCTCAGATCTAATGTTCCCTGTTGTCTTTTTGTTCACCAGGGGCAGCCAAACCGGGTAGAGGTGAATATTTAATAATGTCTCTATGAGAACTTCAAAGGTCAAATAGCACAAACCAGCAGGACAGATGGCTCCGGCAAAACGATGCAGCCTTAATAGACTTTTAGATACTACATGACACCAACACGACTGTCCTCTGAAATCCATGATTAGCAATAGCTGCTGTGTTAGTGAAGCCCATTAAACAGAACTGCATTCTACATCAGTACGTTGTCTCGTGAGTGTCTAAGTGTTAAAGTACGTGCACCTAGTTCAGCCATGCTGAATGTACAAAAATGTCATTAGGTCGGAGCGCGTAAGATTGTCATCACACCTTTTTTGGGGAAAGTGAACAGTGTGCTCATTCAGTCAGATTGCCATGAGATTAATTGAAACGGTTGTGACTTTCTGGGGTTATACAATATTTAAAATACACATTCCTTCCCTCCAACGGGACATACATGAAGAGGAAACAACACAGGAAACAGCAGGTCATGCCGAGTTGGCTTTCCCTCATCAATAACTCTCCCTAAGCATTTGTCATAAATTATGATTTGGACATTAGGGCCATGTAAGCTCATGTATCAGTGTGTCAACAGTTGGGTTCCCAGGATAGTTGTAATGTCACCACCAGTTAATAATAAAAAAAAAACACAACGAAGAAAATCAGCTGTAAAACATATATAAGTAATCGAAAAAATGCTAAAAATGATCAAACTGAAGTTTTCTCCTCATTAGGTGTTCCTTAATAATCATAGGTATGTGCAGGAAATGTAAATTGATCTGTAAATTCAGATTAATGGACACATTAGTTAAAACTCTTGACTTTCATTAATAAAACCATTTTGGCTCCATGATTTGATATAATTTTCTTTTGCTTGTTCTTCAGGCAGCAGCTCAAGTCGCTGCCACAGTAGTAACTAGTTCCCCCCCCGCTAGGTCCATCAAATTCACCTCATATAACAAACCTGACAGCAACAGAAAGATCCCATTGTAGTTGTAAGTGAACCACACACCTACAACTGGCCGGATAACCTTCCAGACAATGCTGGTCTCTCAATGCGCACACAAACACGCACCCCGGGGTCAACCGTTATAGGCTGAGATTGAGAATGAAATGGGCTAATTCTATTTACATGTCCTGAACCTGGGCTGAATGACACACTCACAAACACGCAGACGACTGGGAACAATTAGCCTGAGGTGAACTGGAGGTGGGGAGAAACAGAAGTGAAGATGTAAGAAAAAGCAAAGATGAGGAAAGGCAAGAGTGTTGAGGAAAGAGGAGAAAATAAAATGAAAGGCAAGGAAAAGAAAGTAGGGGAAAGGTGTGCACGGGAGACGAAAAGTGAGAAAAGGGGAAGGAAATCAAATTAGAAAAAAGGAGAAGCGAAGAAAAGACAGTTAGGGAGAGATGAAGAAAGGAAAGAAGAAAAAGGTGAAGCATATAAAACCAAATGAAGCTGCTTGTACATCCTTTCCTCGTCCATTTGGAAATTCTTCTCAAACTGCACCTTTCCAGCCCTCCCCGCATCTCTGCATATGGCTAACGAGGGACGTTCATCAAAAAGCTCATTAAAAGCTACTCAGCTCCTAACGGCTGAACAAATAGACAAGAGAGAAAGAAAGCAGACAAGGTGGAGGGAAAGAGGTGGGTGGGGGCGGTGGAGACGGGACTGGTCGGGTCAGGGAAAGAGGTGGACAAGAGATGAAGGGGTTGGTGAACAATCAGGAAAGGGGAATAAAAGGGGAACAGGAAGGGTACTAAAAGGAATGTGATATAAGATGAGTAATATAAGATTAATAATAATTATAAACTGCAATGATCGAAAAACACTGGTTCTAATCCATTATCGGGTCCCATCGGGTCCTGTCTTGTTGGGTGCGACAACGTCTGCGGAGGTAATAGACCGTGAAACTGCTGCAAGCCGATCAGATAATGCTGTTCACCTAATAATTTGATTTTTAAATCTCCATGTAAATGGGACAAATGAGTACAAATATTATAATTGAATCCTTCACCCTCTCTTTTTTAAACACCCAGTAGCTATATTGCAGTTGAGACATGTTTGCGTCTTCTAGA
Organism: Microctenopoma steveboyesi; assembly: GCA_032359275.1. Classification (NCBI taxonomy): domain Eukaryota; kingdom Metazoa; phylum Chordata; class Actinopteri; order Anabantiformes; family Anabantidae; genus Microctenopoma; species Microctenopoma steveboyesi. The sequence continues at coordinate 9,340,329 of JAUMHF010000010.1, read as the reverse complement.
AATTAATATAAATTCTAATAACTCAATTATTATTAACTATGTTAATTGAAATAATATTCATTCTAATATTGCTTTAACTGCTGGTGGTCAACGGTGTGGCAACTATTGGGCACACTTAGATTCTTAGGACATTAATAGATTCATGTGCTCAGAAATGGATTAATGTTGAAAATCCCCAGGTTCAGCCAAGGTTGAGAAAGTTATTTCTCATAAACAAATTCTGTAATTGTGTGTTTGGCTTTGGTTGAAAGTTGGCTGGGTACAGCCAAAGAAGGATGAGGTCACATATTATTCATTGATTATTATTCATTAGACAAGCAGATTAGCTGGGTTTTACAATATGCTAAACAATTAATAATGAAAGCAGAATGAAATCAGTGCTAGGAGAAAAGTGGGGACCAACACAATAAACCTGTGAGTACAAAAATAAAATTAAAAACTGTGGGCTAAAAGACACTAAAAAGCTCTGTAGAGCTAATAATTAGGTAGGTGATGACCATCTGTGGGTCTCTTTCATAAAATACTTCAGGCATCTAATCAGTAATTAAAATTTTAGTACGTGCAATCCAAAGAAGTTTCGCACACGATGAAAAGTCTGGTTCTAATACAACTAACTTAATGAAACAGCAGAAATGTCTTTGTGTGTGGTCAAAAAAAAGGATGTGGTCTAATATGTAAACACAAAGTATTTTCAGAAACAACTCATGTGTCTGTGTGTGGTCAAACACACCGCTGCAGCAGTCCTGTTCAGTTAGCTGTACTACCTAATGTTATTGACAATGACAAATTATTTACAATTACTGTGGTGATCTGACTGAAACAGAGCAGCCATCACAGAAACAATGTGGTTTGGTCCATTGTACTTTGATGTTGTCTGAGATTATGTTTGTGCTAAATTTAATCCTGAATTATAAATTTAAAAAAAAAAGACTCCTGACAAATTGGTTGGAACATCCAGAACCTCGTGTGCAAGTACAATAACAGATTCATGTGCATCTCTACCAAACTGTGCCTCTCCCAGTTTGGACAACAAGGTTTTCAAGTACTCCCAGCTGAATTCATATTTTGTAGTCTGCTAGAAAGAGGTTGAGTGAGAACTACAGCGGCACAATAAGTCAATGCTTCACAATGCCACAGCGCCACTGACTCACAACTCCTGGAAAGGATTTGATACGGTGAACAATATGCTCTCTGTCCATCCAGAAACCTGTCAGTCAAATGAACAGCCAGTCAGGGCAGCCAAAAGTCAAGAGGTGGAATCAAGGCAAAAAAAAAAAAAAAACACACAATACTTATGTGCAACACCCCAGAGCTCAATGCTCCTTAAAACTAAATCTGTGACAGAGAATATGAGAATGACTGAGTATTCCAGGGGTGAACCTGAAGGGTTACAGATGTTTATTCTGATTCATGACCTGGAAAATGACTAGAAATGGGAATCTACTTATGTGCTTGGGGACTTAAATTCACATAGCCAACCTCCAAATCACAGTAAAGAGAGACGCTCCAGATTTAGTCTTGTTGAACAATCACAAATTTCTAAATTATAGCAGGTATTTGTTAATGTCACTCAAGAAACACCACAGAAATGAGACCTGGCCTTTGGTTTTGGCTGCATTTTAATGAGTGTTTTCTCTGAGTGTAGCCTTGATACACACAGAGCAGCTTCACCTGAAGGTCTTAAAATTATATTTGATCCGACAGGCACTAGGGTCGGAAAAGTCTTCTTGTCTAATGGAACAAGTGCTAAATACCTTTTTTAATGGGCTTTTTCTCAATTCTTTAAAATAATGTCCAGGAGCAAGAAAGTGAACACCCGACTGGCTTTTCTGTTTATGTCTAGAATGATGACTTCATCAAATTAAAGTCTAAAATGTCACCAATTTCACTGTATAAATGCAGTAGAGCAGGTCCTCTAAATGGCACTGTCACATGCCAAAGTTGCTAATTCATTGCCTTAGACACAAACAAAATTTGTTAGGGTGTGACTGGTCATTTATTACCTCGCTGGTTGGAACAGAAATGTGTGCACCGAAACAAATACAGGCATATCTGCATTACTATCTCTTCACCCCGCATGCTGGTTGGTAAATCTCAAGTGGGCATTAGAGTCAAAGGGTTAAGAAGGTCAGTCAGGGGTTGGTACACATCACTCTGTTACCACAACAATCCAGATACTCACCGGTAAGGTTGCGTGTTCTACAGGCGTTCCCTGGGGTAAGAAACATAAACCTGGAAATTTAGCGTATAGCCAAACATTGAAACTATTATTAATGGGAGACATTAAAATTTTAAGGATACTGAAGAAGTGTAACGGCTTCATGGAAATAAAGGTGCTCAATCAAACTGCTGCACGAACATTGGCAGCTTTTTCCATCGCAGTATTTATTGCACATGGGCCACTGAGATGATGCTAATCTGGCTTTATCTGGCGCTTTGTTGTGATTTGCTAGAGCACGATAGGGACCTCCTGGATGCACAGAAGGGAAGTCGCCGCCAAACTTTCTAAATACATAGCCAAAAACAGATCAAGGGGCTTATAAGCAATAAAACTGGATGACTATAGGTCCAAAGGTTCCTTTCTAATTTTTTTTTTTTTTTACTTTTAGGGACTTTTTTTTACACCTCCGCTAACTTTTAAAATTCCACCTCGATTCATTTTCAAGCATTTAGCTAAACCTGACACTACACTCAAAGGTTTATTAGTAGCACTTGGAAGGGGCAACATTTGCCTTTCTAGAGACAACTGGGAGGATGAACTATTCTGTGTACTCTCTTTCTGAAGCTGTTGAAGAAATGAGAGCCTACCGCTTTTTTCTCAACGTCTGCTCAAAGTCTCTCTCAAAGTCTGCTACCGACTTCTTACGTTCAGAGATGTTAATACAATCGCACAAGTGGAAAGACATATCCAGTGTACACCAGAGGGTTGAACAACGTTGCTGTGTCTTGGTGAGGCATCATTAATATCAGTGACAGGTCAGTGTGGGGTTTTGTCTTCCTTTTCACTGTGCTTGCTGTAGGACTGTTGTATTTCCTTCATTTCCATCAATCTGCAACTTATCAGGGTTTAATTTCTTACTTAAATTGAATTTTGAACATATAACTATAACAGACACAACAGGACCTGTTACTTGTACTATCCATCTGAAAATGGGTTCTAGAGCTTAAACAAGTATTTTTTTATTTTGACAGCTGCACATAAGCATTTCACTGCATATCGTAAAGTATACAATTAATTGGTTTTATAAAAGGGGGGGGGGGGGGGCGCAGTAGAAGAAACAGTAGTTACAGCACTTGCTTATGTTAATGAGAGATATCAGTTTTGGACTTTTAATTATTCTAGAAAGTTTTTTTAAATGTTTTCATACTGTAACACTAGCTCACGGCTGTCAAGTATCAGGCCGTCTTGTCAACACATATAGTGCAGATGAAATAGGGAACCACATTTTTGTGACAACACTGAACAGTGGTTACTTGGCTTTTTTGACACTGATAAAAAGAAGAACAAGAAGAACAGTTCAAAGTCATTTAAATCAAAGAAATGTATAAAACAGCAAATAAGTAAGTGAAACAGATGGAAAGTGCCTCAACACTTACCCTGTGTTTCAAGCCCCCAGACGATGATAAACCATTGTGCTAACGTGAAGAATTTAGTCAAGTAGGCTCCAAAGTACTTACTTACGTTGTCACTTAAATCATTCACTCATCAGTCAAGTCCATGTTTCAGCTCGTTTTGGGGAATATAAATGTTCTCAGCAAAAATGTTTTCAGCAAAGGCCAGTATCTGTGCTGGTGTAGTGGTGGAGCACCACATGGATGACTAGCATATGGGTTAGAGGCATAACTGCCATCAAGGTAATGTCCTTGAAATTAGTGTTCGTCTTCAGCAGGACGTGACTATTCTATCTCCTATTGTGAATATATGGCGCACCATGGAGGAGAATGAGACAGCAGAGACCACGGCCTTTAGACAGGTGACCTTTTTTTTTTATGTGTTACAAATCACATGTGTGATACAAATTCAAATGTCTTTACAAGACACAACTGAGTTGTTTGGTGGAAAAAAATCATTACCTCTGTGAGATAAATGTCAGTTTGAATAAACTGACAAATTACAGATTTTAGGTTTTTTTGCAATTTAGAAAGAGTCATGACTTTTAAGGAAATGAGAAAGGCAGCGATGGCCGCTGCTAGCAAAGACAGGAGTAGAAATAATAGTAGTAGCTGTTATACTGGTAGCAGTAGCAGTCTTTTTTTTATACTCGTTTCTTTAGACCTTTTTTAGTGTACTCCTTTTAATTCATTCCTGTGTAACTCTACCCTTTTATATTTTATCACCTCTGTTTCAGAGGGTCATACCACCCAGCTTCAGATCCCGAATCCACAGCATCTGATCTACTTAGGAGGCCCCGGACTGTGAGAGGGTGTGTTAAAATGTGTGACGGGGTCATGTTCGGGGCTTGTGGGTGTAAGGAAAGCTTCTTAAAAGTAGTTTGTGAGCGTGTGTGTGTGTGTGTGTGTGTGTGTGTGTGTGTGTCCACGGCCTTGTCACCTGCTTTGACTAAATCTGTGTGCGCAATCATCTTAAAGCTCACCCTTGTGTATGAGTGCTCAGCAGGTTTTAGAGGGCTTTGTGCGAAAGAGTTGACACTACTGGTGATTGTGCTATGGAGGGTCCATTGAAAAGGAGGTGATGTATCCTGGGGTTAAAATGGCAAAAACCAGACAAAAATGTATCAAATGTAAAAAGCCCTGTGAATCACAGCTTCTATTATTAGTAATCTTGAATATTACCATGGCGACCTAAGCTAGGGAACTGCTTTCCATTTAGAGAAGGAACAGTTTATTTTGATGTTTACTTTTTAAGTATCAAGTCAAAATTACTGACAGTACTTGGACATGCACTAGTCACTGCTGATGGTTCAATACAAAAGTCTGATTGACTGTCACAACAGCTGAGCTATAGAGTCAATAGCCAGAGCTGGAATATAATCTGGAGCTGTTGACCTGACCAGCTCGCCTTATATTGAGCCTAACAGGCCCCACGGTAATGATCTGGGCCGCAACAAGCGGATACTCTAAAGAACTAAAGCAGATTGTCCTGCTCTGTGAGGTCTCAAGCTGACATACTGAGAGATTGCTGAGTGAGCGAATACACACACACACACACACACACACACACACACACACACTCAGAGTATGAAGTGGACACAATTACACACATGCTCCTGCGCGCGCACTCACACACACGCAATCTTCTACACACACACACACACACACATACATTTATGCAAATAGTTTTCAAGGACTGATGACACAAACATATTACTAACATTAAATTTAACAAGTCCGTTGTAATCATGGAAATGAGAATGTAACTAGCAGATTAGACGAGAAGACTTTTTTTGGTCTTTTTAAATAAATTATAGCAGTTAGTACTACATGTTGCTCTGTTTATTGGCGTGTGTGTGTGCGCTTGTACTAACAGGAAGGTTGGTGAAGACGGCAAAGGTGCTGTTCAGAAAAGCAATCAGGTCAATCAGATAATCGCTGGTCGTCAGTGGAGTGGCGCCTCCCTGCGCTGGGGCCTGCCAGTTGTAATCAGCCAGCTGCAAGAACTGGTCGATCTTGGCATTGAGATTGGTGTAGATCTCTGCTTCAGCAGCGTGACGCGCATCCTGCAAAATAAGGGATCAGACAGAGGGGCACACTGAAAGAGTGGGTAACAGACAAGCTGTCAGATGGCCCAGTAGGTCGCGGAGTTACGGTGCGTTTGAGTAAGTAAGTGTACACAGTAGTAGTGCTCTGTCGAACTGTGACTGTTTGAGTGACACAAGTGAGTCTGGTGTGAGCTTGAGACATTGTGCGCAGCTTTACATAAAAAGGTAATTCGTGTTGATGATGTATAATTAGAGGGCAACTTTATATCAGAAAATAACATTACCATGAAACAAGCCAAAGACAAAACAAATAACAGGGTTTATTTGAGAACGTGAAAGTAAAGAAAGAATAAGAAATAAAGTTAAACAGCAGAGAAAACGTTGAGTTTATCAATGTACCTTAAATGTGGATGTCCCGTATAGTTTGGTAGCATTTGCTGTGTCAGGAGGAACATTGGTGATATTTGATATGAACTCCTCCAAAAAGTGGCAGCTCTGCTCCAGATGGGTGGTGTTAATGATCACTTGCACCAGCTGGGAGCAAGAGAAGACAGTAAAATGGCGGTGGGATCTGCACCAACAGGCTGATAACAAATATAAAATACAATAGAGTTTGACTGCAGGTTATGAGGTTTTCTCTGGACCATTCGTCACCGTGAATTTGAAGTGTTCTTAAACGCATTTCATTTCGACTTAAACCTGTCTGGCGACACTTGTTCACGTCAAGTCGTTGACTAATGACTGAACTCGTCCTATGAAGGATGCAGACGTGCCGAGTCTATCGTAACACTCCACCTCATCATGACATCCTGTTCTTGTAAATAAACGACTGTTTGGTCTCTAGGCTGTTCATGTAGCATGGAAAGTGGAAAGAGAAGATCACAGTTCACCATTCTGCACACAGTTATGAAAACAACAACAACAGCAGCAGCAACAGGTTGAAAAGGGAAACGGCCTGTTTCTGTCCAGGTAAATGAGCTGGAAATGCTGAGAATCACTCTTCTGAGCAACGGTGTTACACTGAAGTTGCGCAAACAACAATAGCTGGTTCTCTCCGAGATGGATTATTACAAGTGTCAAAAGTTTTTCTTAACACACTGGAGACACACACACACACACCAGTACCTCTGCCAGCCCAACATTTTTCTTCTTAATGGCGTACTGCAGACAGTGGCTGAGGGTTCTGGTCAGCAACAGATTTGTCGACTTGCGGATCATATCGTCTACCTCCGTGGAACTGGGAACACAGACATATGCATTAACAGAGAAAGAGAGAGAGAATGGCAGAGAATCAGTGACTGTGCAGAAATTAGTTCTTCCATTCCTTGTGGAGCAACTGTCTCTGAAAGCCAGTACAAACACAGTAAATGAAAGTAAATTTCACAGTCTGTGGACGTCTACATTTGGAAAAAAAAAAGTCTAAATGTCAGCCAATTCAAATGAGCACATTACCATGTTGTGAGCCGTCAGGCTCAATGGAGGTTGAACATAGGCTTTAAATAGCCAATAAGTATGCAGCTTGAGAATTATTTCCTTAAACAACTCATTTGTGGACTGACAGAAATCCATAAACCTTATAGGAATACTTAAATGAATACTCCACACTACCCCTAAAACTACCAGGTCTTTACAGCCAACGAAGCAACAAGATGGCCAGGAGGCGCTTAAGTCTAAAATAAGCTCACGTTTCCTGTTTAAACAATTGTGCTAATCACACCCACTTACTAAATCTCTGACATACTATTGATTTTGTTATGTTTTAAACGTGGGTGTTGTTTGCTGAAGAAACCCAGACAAATTTCTGAACAATTTTGTGCTGTCTAGTAAGGCTTTTCATGGCCAAGAGTATCCTTGGCAAAGTGTCACCCACTGCTTAATAACTGGTTCTTGGAAGGGTCGAACTCAAGCCTGTGTGAGTCCAGATGCCTTTTGACATTAGCAAGAGGCTGAGCACACAGACAGGCAAGTGAATACACACACACACACACACACACACCTGCAAAATAAAGGGGGATAACATTTGAGGAGAGCGCATATGAAGTAAGAAAGGTGAATATACAAAATCTGAAAACTCAGAAGAGGTCGAGCGCGCGTCATGCAGAGAAAGATACTCAGCAGAAATGAAAGCAATCACTTTCCCCCCACTGTGAGATGATGAAGAATAATCTGTGTTTGTGTGAGTGTGACTCCAGAGCCCTGTGGGTAACAAACACATTCCAACCAAATCAGTAAATTGTCTGTGCCTGGAATTCAACCTAAGCGCGAGCGCACACACCAGACTTCACTCCATTTCCAAAAAAAAGTGGAGGAATCCTAAAAACGTTCCGACAATTCTGAGTAGAGGGGAAAAAATTCCTGGAGCAACAGAAATGCTGAGTAGGCAAAAATAGTGTGTGTGTGTGTGTGTGTGTGTGTGTGTGTGTGTGTGTGTGTGTGTGTGTGTGTGTGTGTGTGTGTGTGTGTGGAGTGGCAAAAAGTCAGCGTATGCTAGTGAACTCTGAAAGCACACACATATACAAATAGACACACCACAGAACAGGGATTGAATTTCATTACATTTATGCCTCCATCAGTCACAATAAATGCACCGTGGTCCACAGTGTCAAAAAGAAGCCAAAGGCCTGCAGCTCGGGCAACTTTTACAGCAACGTGAGGAATGGATGGACACACGCATTTGCTAAAAATAAACGAGACCAAAAACAATGACGACGACAAAAAGGGGAACACAGTCAGCAGGGAAAACAGTGAGGGGTTGGAGCGCACGTAGCCAGGAAGCCACAGGTATGGTACCACGAGACACACTCTGGACACGTTCAGGGCGTTTACACACACACACACATCCTTGTTTAACAGTGGAGAAGTGATTACACTTGTGGACTCCCCCCTTGTAAGACTGTGTGTGTGTCTTGTTCTGCCTTATGTGTGCGCGCAATGATGGGTAAATCAAGCTCCACTCGTTTTCCTCTTGCCCTCAAATGGCTCCATAGCACGACTCAATACGTCACTCACACTAAATGTCACCAACTTTCTACTTCTCAGCCACTCGTGAGTTGAAATAAAGTGATGAGAAGGAAATGGAAACTGAGAGCAGCTTTTGTGGAGGTCATATGCTGTGAATGAATGTCTTATGAATTGGTACGAGTACTAGCTTCAGGAAAACGCAGTCAGAAACAGATCTGACGAACTCACTGGTTACTTGGGTTTTTTGTGTTTATAACATGGTAGACCAGACAAATCCTCACACTTTAAGAGGTATCGCAATTTAAACAGAACTACACTGGGAAAAACGGACAAAATAATACAAATCTGACAGAAATTAAGCATATTTTAGTTTTCAACACATGGCTTGGCTTGCAGGGCAGTCGTCTACAAACCCCAGTGTTGATGGCTCAGATTTGCTTGAATGGTAATTGCAGGCAAAAGGTCTCCTCACTTTCAGCCAGAAAGAGTTTCACCCATGTCTTTCCCGTTTTTACCTCGAAGAGGCGGGCTATGCCTTCATGGTCTTTTTCAGCAACACCTTGCCTCATATACACAGCTCGACACGTTGATACCTGGTGTTCCACAGCTGGACTAAGGAATAGTTTTACCTTCCAGAATTTTCCCAACTAGTCTATCAGTTGAACCATCAAACCTCTGGTAACAAGCCCAGTTTATCTAGGCTACAAGTTGACGACTTCCCCCCCCAAAAAAGTCCATGCCAACATCACCTCATTAAGTGTGGATCCAGAAACATCTCAGAGCGGTGTAGAAATGATCACTTAAGTGCAGCCAAACCAACTTTGGGGTCTGTATCAAATTTAAAATCACGTGTTTCTTGAGCCACTGAGAAGAACACAATAGCCAATCATGTTTATGGTACTTTACCTATAAATGAGCTTAAATGACAGTGTTTTGTATCCCTGTACTGAGCATTTCATCTTTTAATGTTCTGTAATACGCCAACAGAGACAAAGCTAAGCTCAAATATACATTATGGGGGGAGGGGCAGAAATGTCTGAACCAAACTTCATACTGACACTGCAGGAAAAGGGTAATTGTTTGGGAACCATGAGTGTCACGACACTAGATTAGCTAAAAACCTATAGCTAACACTAACCACCAACAGAAACACATTGGTACGACAAAAAAAAAACAACACAACAAAAAAGCAGTAAAGAAAATTGATGCGCACACACATATTTACAGACATCATATACATCAAGCATACTCCATTTCGGCCAAATCAGAAATGCGCACAGAGGTTGCGATCAGAGGTCAATGGGATCAATGACCACAATCCCGCTCCATCATCCCATCAGCATCCGGACCTGTGCGTCTGTATGTGCGCGCGTTTGAAGTGGGCAGGAAAGCATGCCACCGGGGTAACCAGATAGCGAGGTGTGCGCGGCGGTAGAAATCAAGCTGGGTCAAACGGCGGAGTCATTACTCTGATTGAGAAGAGCGATTAGTGCTGTCTGGAGAGAAAGTGCTCCGTAAAAAAAACATCTGTCGGAGGGGGATTGTGGTTCAGACACATGATTTCACACTCAAACATTTTTAAAAAATCCAATATCAGACCAATGCAGTTCAGAAAGGTAAAGGACACAAGGAAAAAACTAAGGTGGTGAAAATTAAATTAAATTGAAAACGTGGGCTTGATTCTATATTTGACACTTTACATCCCAACATACAAAATGAAATGTCCACTAAATATATGCCAGGCAGTTGTTCATCTTCGTATTTTCTTTTCTTCTTCCTTCCTCCCTCTTCTGTATATCAATTTCTTTCCTTTAATTAGACTTTTTGCCCTCCTCCTAAAGCCCCCATCTCTTTTTCTTCCGGGGGTCGTGGATCACTGATACCTTCCCATGGTTAAAACACTGCACAAACAATTCCCCCAGGCAAACTGAGATAAGCAATGAGATGAGCAGACATCTGCATCTACAAAAGCAGAGACAGATAAATACTGAACACACAGCAAGTATAAAGAAACACCATCCCAAAGAAATCTCCAAATCTAATCCTACACTCATGTATCTCAAAATACCAAACAGAGAAATCCACAGCCCATGTAAAATAATGAGCATGTTTCTCTGTAAAGTCATTCAGCTTTTACATTTACAGGTCCTGTAAGTTTACGTGTGCAGTTCAAGTGTCCTGCATGTGTTTACGTGTAAGTATACACGTACATTTTCTCATGTATATTGTGTGTGTGTGTGTGTCTCGTTAAATCCTTCTGGACAACAGAAGTTGTTTCCTGATTGCTCGTCTCCTCAGTAGAAAAGTAGCTGCATTGTTTTAGTTCATTCTTCCATCAAGCGTAGCCAGTACATACACACACACACACGCACACGCACACGCACACGCACACACAGAGTCTAAGGGTCACGGTTTAACCTCTACAGAACATGGAACAGAAGCTGGACTTGATTGCTATGTTTTGATGCGTGTCTGTGTGTGCGTGCTTGTGCAAGCAAAATCTAAAGAGACAAATATCCCCGGTAAAAATGTTCTGCCTTCATGGCGGGAATTTGCAAGTTTTGGGGTCAGCCCAACACTCTGTACCTTTGTGGCAAAGCTCCTTGACAGCAGTTAAAGAGAAGCATCTGGTAGATGTCTCTCTACCAGATCTACCATGGGGTTAGCAGTGAAAGGGACTGTTGTGCAGGGCACATTAGGTAGGAAGTTTATGAAGAAGCGAAATAAAGGCAGTGACAGAGGAAACATAAAAAGAATACAGATTTTATGCAGTTGTACCTGAGATGCAGGTCTTCAGAATATTTCAGACAGGCATAGATGAACTCTTTGATCTGACAGTAGACTTTTGGCACAAACTCAGAGAAGGGAAGCTTCTTGGGGAAGGGATGCTAGAGGAAAAAGCAGAAATGAGGTGATGATTATATTCAAAATAGATACCACACAAACACGTGCAAAATTCAAAATGAGCCTGTATTTATCAGAAATGACAATGAAGAACAACACACATATTTTCCCCTCTCTTTATTTGCATTCTGATGTGTCCTGGACCTGCCATTATCTGCTCTCTAGCTTATCTGTCTCCCTCCGTCTTTTCCTTTCTCTACCTTTTCCAGTTCGGGGTCTTGCAGGGGAAACTGGGAGGTGTAGTGTCTGTACTGCTGTTCTGATGAGACCGGGATGGGACTATAGTTGTCCTGGTCCAACACCTGCCTAAAGAAAATAAAATCATGTCAATAATTACAAAGGAGATCTCTCTCTCTCTCTCTCACACACACACACACACACACACACACACAATCATCCCACTGGGAGTCATTCTAACGCTTGAGGTTTTCTTAGCACCCTCCCCTCTTTCACCACCCCCACTTCTTGTTGGCGCTCCAGCATTCGGACGTTCCAACGTTCCATGGAGAGGCCGTGAACCAGAGAGCGCACTCTCTCCAACAATACAACACAACATTCCTGTGGCTTCCCCACTGTGTGTGTGTGTGTGTGTGTGTGCGTGAGACAGACACAGTGAGAGTGGGAGAGGGGGAGTGTGTGTTTGTTTGTCTGTTCCCATCGGTGTCACTGGACAAAAGCGACGGCAAACAATGGCATGTAAACCCAAACACACATACTCTGGTGAGGGCACTACCCATTCTGAAGGGCAGAGAATGTTCCGGACGTTTGCTTTAAAACACTTCCCCTCTCAGGCTGGTCATAAAACTTCAAAACCAGGAGGAGAGTGTTTTCCCACAAACCAACATAAGTGTGTAGTGGTCACACACACTTGGTGCGCCCTAATGACCTCAAGACTGGAAAGGGGAAGGTCAGTGCAGCACGCACTCAGAGACACATCCTCCGCTAACGAAAAGCAGAAATAACACACTCATATCACTCCCTCAGTGCCTCCTTCACCCTCGCAAACAGAAAGGTTATCAGTCATCTCTTATCAATAAGAACCTGAAGGTGATGTTCCATCTCTTGAGCAGGATTTCTCCGTACTGCTCCCTCATCTCCAGCAGCATGTCGAACAGCTGCGACACTGGGAAACCGTAACCCTGCCGGAGAGAAAACCAGAGCAACCGGTCAGTGTCCAGCTGTGCCTCAATATGCGAAAATGGATGAACAATGAGGCCAAGAAGAGGTCGAAGTAGAAAGAAATGTATGAATAGTAGAAAAACATCATAATCATTCAACAGTCAAAAAGTCCTACTCCACAGGACATTTATCCACCTGCCCTTGAGCAAATTGTAAATGGACAACAGCACCTTGCTGGAGAGCATTGACACAACTCCTGCTGAGAGTGGACTCATAAACATTGATATTACCGCTGTAAGAGCGCTTTGTATTTTCCAGGTGTTGCTCTGATGTTCCTTGTGTACCAGACTATTACAAGCCTTGAACTTGGCGTGCTGGGTCGACCCCTTCCGGGGAGGGTTCAATTCAAGATTCAATTCAAGATGCAAAACACTTTATTGATCCCAGAAGGGAAATTGTTTTGCCATGAATACAGCCGCTCTCCATACAAAAGATTAGAAATCCCACCACCATAAGTAGCACCAA
>JAUMHF010000010.1:9248176-9327060 GCA_032359275.1 Microctenopoma steveboyesi | reverse complement strand
AGCACTTGACACTGATGAGTCTCTGGCTGAACGTGCTCCTCTGTCCAGCCAGGACACTGTGTAGGGGGTGGGAGGGACTGTCCAGGAAACATTATCAATGTTTACCGAGGGTTATTAAATGTTCTCTATTTGCACACGATCTGCCTGACAAAATCCAGTCTGTTGAGCATCACTGACTGGGAGAGCAGAGCGGTGAAGAGTCAGGTTTTCAGTGGCACCTCATCACTTCACTTGAATGACTTTTGGGCATCGTACCACGCATGCATCACTTTCCCTCCCTTTCTGTCTCACTCGTCTCCAACCATTTCTCCCATTTGGGATTTTACCCACATCCCCCCTTTCTTCGCTTGTTCCCTCCGTTCTCTAATCCATCACACTCAATATGTCCAGGTAGTTCATATATACAGTGAAAAGTGAATATATGGAGAAAAACTGACATCAGATGATAAACTTCTCGTACTAAAAATAAAAAAGTTGAATAACGAAAGAAAACCTCTCTTTAGACACTGGCAGTCATCCATTGTTCAAACTGAAAAACATGCTTTGAACAAGTTTCATGGGCCTCTAGGGTCAAATAGCTTAAATGACATGTGCCAAGATAACTGAACATAAAGTTCAAAAAACAGCTAAATGAAAAATCATTTCATACAGTGTGATGTTGACCAGGTCTGCGAGAAGAGCAACACAGAGCTTCACTGACACACACATACCTGCAGTGTATCAGCAAAAAGGACAATAAGGTTCTTCAGATCCAGTACCAGGTCGGGGTTGTCACAGTATGACTGGGGAGACAGAGGAGTGCGTGTGGTGGTTAGGGTGATAAAGTGCTGTCACGGTTGGCACTGAATTGAATGAGCATGTATTTCATCTCGAGTGTGTGTTAAATCTCACCGAGTGCGTCCTCAAGGCAGCGACAATTTTGGAAAGTGCCAACTCCCACAGTTCCTCAACATATGCTCTGTTCACCAAGCCCTGTGTGGTGTGAAGGATGTGGTCCTCCACAACAAAAAAACTGGGTGGATGGAAGGAATGGAGAGAAGAAAGGCAGAAATTAATAATATATTTAGCGCTTATGCCGAGTGTGTTGTTAAGGACACAGTTAGCCTAGCTTAGCATACAGACTGCCAGATTATTCCACGGCTCAGCTGAAGCCTTATTGTCAGTTGGCCAAGAAGTAGTTCAGCACACTGCCCCTTGTAAAATACCACATTTACTCATCAATTTCTATAGAGATGCAAGTTTTAATTAGTAAACTGCAAAGTTTCTGGTAGCCAGATTTGACCTTTAACAAGTTGGAGGCCAGCACACATCTCCAGTCAGTATCAGTTTGTTATGCCCATGTTATGCGTTCCTATTATTTACAGACAGGAGTGTAGCATCCATTTACCCCACACAACACACGAGAAGTGTACTTGAGGTGAAGAAACTATTTCTTAAAATAGCTCCTCAAGAAGTTAAAACTGACTTATCATTGTTTTCTTCAGCTCACGTGAAACTCCTGCACACCAATCGGTGAACTTTGGTAGGTAGCATAGATGATGATATGACCGACCTCTCACAACCAATTTATCCTACCACCATAAACTAAAGTAAAATTAAACATCTGTGGGGCTTAAGTGTACCCTCAGATTTTATTTCATAAACCTCTTTGCATAAATAGCTCAAGTGATTACTGACAACCTTCCCAGAAAATCTGCCACAATTTCCAGGTTTTAAAGTATAAATGACATCTGAGCAAATGGGAGATTCATCTAATCAGGCGTAAAATGCTGTTGGTGGCTCAGCAATGGGCCGCACTTGTCAATCATGTGTGAATCTAATCGACTTTAGCTTGTGTCCACTGACAACATGTCTCACTCAAGACTAATGCCCACTGCGCCTTGCCAGACCACAATGAGCTACACTGTGGTTGACTCCATGGTTCAACTGTGCATGATTAGTTTTCTCTTTGTCATTACTTAGGGGAAAAGTATGTTGGGATTACATATTGATTTTCCATCCTTTGCTTTAGTAAAGCAAGAAGAATTAATCCTCACAAGTCAACTTCAGGGAAAAGAGCATAAAATACCTATGTGGATACTTTAAGTTACTCACAGCCTTCTTTTTTACAACAGTGTTTCCTTAAGAAAATCATTTGTTTAATTGACAGTTAATTAATGATGACATCAGAAAAAGCAATTTCACCCTTCAGTTATTATTTAGCTTTTAAACCAATGATCTTATCTTGACTCTACTCATAAAACGAGTTACTTTGAAGAATGTAAACAGGGCTGGGTAGCTGAAAGGAGTGCAGACAAAACTCTGATTGGCTTAATAGACGTACAAGGAGTGGGTGGAAAATGCATCAAAGACAGACTGAATGGTAGAGAAAAAGTAATGGATGAGAGGCAGCACTTTCCGACATTTCAAATGGGAATACCAGACAGGAGATTGTGTGTGTGTGTGTGTGTGTGTGTGTGTCCAACCTTGGCAATGTTTATTGAAGCGTCTGCTTCAGTGCAACAGACAGAAGGAATAACAGCAATAACCCAACCGCCATCACATACACTCTATCAATCGTCACCAGTGTGGGTGTGCGAGAGAGACAGTTCATGTAAATGTAAACTCGTGTGTAAATGCAACAGAGACAATTGGATGAAAGAAGGGAGAAGAAAAAAAGGAGGTGGGGGTGGGGGGGTCATAAGATGTAAAGTGCTGCAAGTTTGATTTCACTACTTCTTCTGTGGTGTACAATGTTTATTGTGTAATCAATATTATTGTGTATTGTTTAATGTAATCATTGACTGATCCCTTCAGGATCAAAACCAAACTTAGATTGTTGTTGTTGTCAGCGAAGAAGAAGAAGTAGTAGTATCTCATGTAGTAGTATCTCATGCAAACTAACCGATTTGGCAAAAAGTCATTATATACACACAAAGTCCAGTTTTCATCTGTGGTATAAAGAATTATCAACCCGAGGTCGTACACCTACACTAACTAGTCAAGTTGCAATTTACATGCATGCCTGTCCAGACTGATATACCATGAATGAGTTGAGTCCCAGTGGGCGTTTCTGTCAGGTATAATGAAATTATTTTGAGGCATTTCTGAGATGACGAGGATGTGACAGACTTTTAACCAAACCTACTGTATATCTCCTTCATGTGGTTGTGCACAGACAGATGTACAAACAATCCAAAGACCTATAGACCTAAAAACAAACACTTCTTTTGTAGAAAAATGAGGGCAACAGCTAGCCTGTACATCACACCCTTATTGTCAGGAGACACTCAAATTAAGTGTCACTAATAAAGATGTATGCAAAACACCATGTTGCTCTTTTAGCAGAGCAAAATCTTACTTTCCATTCAGTTCAACTGTAGAGGAAGAAGACTATTGATAAGAAAGTCAGGAGGACTTACCCAACAATCTGGTTGAAGTACCGCCTGTATCCCTCCAAAGTTTCATGCTGGCAGTGTAATAAGTGAAAAAAACAAGGCGTCCGGCGTCCAACAGCAAAGCAAAAAAAAAAAAACAAAATGAAGAAACAATCAGTGGTTAAAAAAACGACTTCTCTCAAACAACTGTACATATGATGCACGACCACATCTGTGTATGTAAATCAGTCAAATAACGTGAAACTTGTACATGTTCAGGAGACAAAAGCTCCACTGGACACCTTGAAGTACGTTACGTCAAAACTTAAGAATGAAACATTTAATCTGCTCAATAATGTTTGTTGTTAAAGACAATGATAGTTGTTAAACTACATTAAGGTGTGTGTGTGTGTGCGTGCGTGGGAAGGGTATTGTGAGTGTAGTTAGCAGTGTGTGGGCATAACACAAACACACAGTGGCAGTGCAGGGTCATACCATGTTAGAGTTCGGCTGCAGTACGAGGCGAGCCTGTTTCCTCCGCTGCTTTCTGTAGTAGTTCTCAAAGGTGTCGCGCAAACCCTAAAACACAAACTGGAGGTGAGAATGGTGCCGGGTGAACGGCGAAAAAGCTGGCTTTGTCTGGGAATTGGAACACCTTTACACCGACACCTGAACTGAGTTTAAACTGGTTCAGGTGGAGGCTGTTGTTAATTTCAGGGAAGGATGCATTTACTAAGGTATTAAACCAAAGGTTAGAACCACTGAATGCTGGGAAAGTGTAAGATAAGTTCACGTGAGTGACAGACGGAGTGTAAGAGCATACGTGGGTAGGAGAGATAGTGTGTCTTTGATGACTAAAACTGGTTCCTGTTCAGTTTTGGTTGGCGTCACTGGTCAGACTTTAAAACACACACACACACACACAGAAGCACAAAGTCAACTTTCTAAACTTGACCACCTCGTATCTCATCCGTCCATAACACAGAAGCTCTGTCTTATCTCTTTCTCTGCTCTGTGTGTGCGCGAGAACCTTGTGGTCTATCTAAAGACCAGACCAGGAGCCTCAGTCGTTTGGTGAGCTCAGAGATAAGATCCCCAGGACTGGGCAGATAGTCCAACAGAGCCCTTTACAGCCAGTCAGTTACATGTTCATATATCTCATCTTTGGTGACCACCGACTGTGAGGTGGTAGTAAGATTAGAAATTCTGACACAGGATGTGTGTGTGTGTTTGTGCAGGTCTTTAACTCCTTCCTGGCATTTTCTAGTTAGTTTTACACATCGGTTCGTTCAATTAGAAGTTTGCTGAAAAGTGTAGAGGGCAGCACAGTGTTGTCATTGTTGGCACCGCCACCTCACAGCTACTGGGTTTGAATCCCCTGGCTGCCCACATGCCCGTCTGTGTGTTGTCCCGTGTCTGTGTGGGGCTCCGGTCAATTCTGTCTTGCAAGCGATTAAAAAACCATTCTTCTTTTGTGTAGCCACAGCCAGACGGTGCAGGGTGATAGTGCAACACCACTAATGAGCTATGAGTGTGTTCGGTAAGGGACAGTGTGTGGCTCTGTTCTCCCCGTCCACTCTGTTCAACCAGATTTCTGTTCGTCAGTGGCACAAATATGTTTATTAAAGTTTTAAACAATGCAGATCTACAATAGCCCACAAGAAATTCCTCTGACTTTTAGCTTCTCCAGCTGCAGCGCGGAGGTCTCAGCCTGACCGGTGTGATGAATCGGTTTGCTTCTGCCTCCCTCTACTCCCCTCTGCTCGGCTCCGCTCGGCTCTGTGTGTTGGGCTCAAGGCCTGTGTTTACATTGATCACAACTCCGTGCACATTTCTTAGTGTGCAACACGTGTTCAAGTGTAACAAAGGATTATTGTTTGGGCCTGCCTCTGTTTGACTACGGCTGGAAAATCATAGACTTTACACATGGAGAAGAGAAGGAGAGACGGGGGAAGAAAGCGAGGAAAGTGGATTTCTTGATTGCAAACGAGATTCCACATCCAGGTTCACTAGAAAAATAAATGAAAGGGTTACATTCACGTGCCTGTTATTAAACAATTAGACTGTGTTTGTGATTTTCTGGTCAACCCCCCCCCCTAGTACAGCAAACTATGCTGGACATTCTGGTTTCCTTTTCTAATGGCGAGTCCACTTCTCTGCCCAATGGTCCGTCACCTTAACTGCTGCAAAACCTCTGTGATGGATAAAACTATTTTGTGTGTGTGTGTGTACGAATGTCTCATTAGTTCGTTTAAACAAAAATAGCAATTCAGCAGATGACCGAGGGCTGAATAAACACAGCTCAGTGGGTAGGGCAGTCGTCTGCAAAGCCGAGTGTAAGTGGTTCCATTCCCAGTCCTGATGCCCTGTACTAGCATCAATATGTTAACACGATGCAAAGACACCTCATCCAATCTCTTTCCCACTGATCTCCCTACTCTTTCTCACCCCTGTGAATACCCCTCTTCTAATCTCTCTCCCTCACCCCTGCCTGATGTTTTCATCCTTGCCTTCCTGTTTTCGCCCCTTAGCCCTCGGAGCAACCTCGCTTTATCGCTTTT
Organism: Microctenopoma steveboyesi; assembly: GCA_032359275.1. Taxonomy (NCBI): domain Eukaryota; kingdom Metazoa; phylum Chordata; class Actinopteri; order Anabantiformes; family Anabantidae; genus Microctenopoma; species Microctenopoma steveboyesi. The sequence continues at coordinate 9,321,143 of JAUMHF010000010.1, read as the reverse complement.
AAACTCATTCTCTGTAGGCTCCTTCCTGTCTATGCCGCCATTGCACCACCTCTCTCTCTCCCCCATCTGTCATCCTCCACCTTTTCTTCCTCTCCTCCCCTTCATCCTTGTTGTCTTCCCTCCTCTCTCTTACCTGTGCTCATCTCTTATCTCTGCAAACAGTATCTACCTCGTGTTTGAATGACCAATCATTTAAAGGGCTATTGCACTAAACTACAAATGCTTTTAGCTTGGTTTTCCACCTTTCAGGCATCCATTGGCTCCATCCTCATCGTGTTTGTGGTCTCAGCTAATGCCAGGGTTCCAGAAGGATCGTCGCTGCGATATCACTGCCCATACACAGAATCTTCTCCGTTGTCTCGTCCAGTCTTTTTCTGACCTTTTTAGTCTGACTTTTCTTATCAGCCCTCCTCCTTTACCCGGTCTTCAACCTCACTCTCCCTTTGCTCCCCATCACTCTTTTACCCATTCACTTTCTCCTTCCTGTCAAAGTTCATGCACTTCCTGCATGAACCCCCCACCCCACCCCCTGCCAGAGAGCCCCCTACCTCACCCCACCCCCCCCCCGACACACAAATACACACAGAACAGAAACAGCCAAGTCTTTGGCTGCGTTGGCCCGGTCACAACCCCTACAGACAGACATACACACAAACACACACACAGACCCCAAATGTGCAAGTAACCCAGTCATGGCCCAGTCAACACCTCCACCCATGTCGTTTTCACTCTATATGAGAGGAGACATACACATTCTCTTTCTCGCTCTCTCATACGCACAAATGCAGCTCAGTTGGATTGAAGCCAGGCTCGGGCCGAGGGCCTCATCTTACAGCATCGCATACCTCTCTGTACATAAATCTTGTGCTAATTCTCTCTAATTATATTGCACTGGCACGAGACAACAGAAGTTCGTTAAACATCACAAAAGTAGTGTTCCATTAAGTCAGTGTGGGTAATGCTACATATTAATGAGCAGTGAAAGTTAAGGACAAGCAAAGAGGAGCACAAACTCACCAACACAATGTAGATGTGCAGACAGCGGTAAACTGGAGAGAAATCCACCAAGTCCTGAGCCCCTGGCACCTGAAACATTTTTTACAAATCAGAACAAATGTACATCTTATGGACGAAAAAGCAAAAATGGGAAGTTAACAAACTTTACACAGCACATTCCTTTAATTCTATAACAATGAGGAGATTAATAATAATAAAAATGTGAGGCCAAAGAAAAGAACAAATGCAAAAGAACAAATGCAAAAGAACATAGACTTATGTTACTTATTTTATGTTACTTTTCTACGTTTCATTGCATTTGCATATTGTGAAATGCTACATTTTCTCCTTTGTTGTCTTTAATTTTCAAATGTATCATTGGTTGTTTAAATACAAATGCTGTTATTAAATATGGGTATTCTGACTTTATTCCTAAAAGCATTTATTATTGTATCTTTTTTTATATAAATGAAAGAATAACTGATCTTATTCGTCATTTTACCCAGCAAACGCAGCATGGAACAGAAGCCGTGTTGGCGTTTAAAGAATCGGTGCATTTCAAGTGTCACTCACAGATGTGCCCAGATTATTTTTCACAATATGACAAAATACTGCACCATATACCAACTGTAAAGGAAGGAAGCACTGCTACACCCACAAACCGAGGTGAACATCAGATTTTGATGAGCTTTATTTTAGTTGATACTGTATCAGTTATTCAAGACATGAGCTAATTGGTTCGACAGAGAAAGGAGGAAACGCTTCTATAACAATTACACCTGAACGTATTTTAATAATGTGACCAGCCGTTCAAACCCCCTTTTTCTCCCCCGTCTCTCCGTTTAACCATCCCTGCTTCCCTCCTCACATTCTCCCTCTTCTGTTGAACATCACAATGGCAATTTACCTGTTTTAAAGCACACACAATCGAAAAAAACATGTGCCCTCTTGCCCTCTGGAAAGTTTGGGCTTTCTGTGAAAAACATTGGAGGTGCAGCACAATGCCAGCTTTGATGTAACCACACACACACACACACACACACACACACACACGCATTCCTGAAACAATGAGAACTCACAAAAAGTCATCCCACTAAAAGGTAGAGGCATGGAGACGTAGGAGAGGAAGAGAAAAAGAGTAAAAGATGGCAAAGAGAGACATGATACTGAGACACAGGGGGATGAGTGTAAATGAAGGGAAGGGCTAGAAAGGGAAAGACACGCTGGGGTCAGAGATGGCGTGTGGAGATGGGATGCCAAGGGTTGGCACTGCTGCAGCCATCGGCGCCAACATGGTCATAACCCTGACCAATCCTGGGTCAGGCCTTTGTTCGAGCCAAGGTCTTCCCGTGAAGGTTGAGTCAAGTTTACAGGACGTAAATAAGCCAAGGAGACAACAGGGACCTTAAAACAGAATGGCAGCAAAGGGGTGACAAGTTCAACTCCATTCTCTTCCATCTCATTGTACTTTGCTTGAGTGTGAACAACAAGGGCTGCAAAAAGGAACTTTGATCCCGTGAGAGATGACTTGAAGAGTTCAGTGTCACAATGCTTTGTCCATTTTCTAGTAATGACAAGACTGCCATCAGTTCCGTGGGAAGACTGACGTCATCTGAACTCCTATCAGTCAACATGTTATCGATGCACACACTTTACCCGATGCTCTGATTTGTGCAGTAATAACAGGATTATTTGATCCGACTATCTGCAAGTCCAAAAAATAAAGTCACCTAATATAATGTTGCGCAACTGTTAGGAGGCAAACACCTGCAACAGGTAGTTCTGACCCAGCAAAGCGTTCCACCTGTCTCAGGTTTGAAAGGTGCCTGGACAGCAGATCAGAGCCCACAGAAGGCCACAACGTTTTACTTTACTGTGCTTGGCAGACGCTTTTATCCAAAGCAAAAAAAGAGGCTAGTGCTGAGTGTCTGGCTCAGGGACACACCTGGTAGGGGATGGACTAAGAGTCAGACGGGTTGCGACCTGCAACCTTCTGCATCCCAGTCTGACGCTTAAACCATGGAGCTACCAGGCCCTTTTGACAAAACAGCCCTTATAAGTGAGCTGGTGTGTGGCTCGGCTGGAGTACATGGACTACGTGCCGCTACAGAAATAACATTCACTGTGACGTCATCCACCACAATCTTCCCAGACCTCACCTAGGACACTGGGCCAACCTTAATAACGTCTCACTACTGGACAGAGGAATGTACCATTAAGAGTGGGGGTGTATTCTATGGAAAGTAAAATAAAGGAAAGAAAAATTAAAGGAAAAAAAATATGGAAAACGAAAGGAAACGGTCAGTTAGGGTTGGAAAGACATGGAATTACAAGAAGACCCCAGGACAAGAAAGTCCACTTGGAAAAGATTAAAGGAAAATTACAAAAAAACTGGAACATTTTTAAAAAAGCTAATTCTTCAATCCCATCATTTGGAGGAGAAAACCTAACAAAGGTTTGGTCAGGACTGCTGCAATCAGAACACGCTGTCTAGTAGTGCAAGTACACAAAGTGCTTAAATCTTAGAGACCAAATATGAGGTGCTCTCAAACAGTTGAGTCAAACTCATTTTCGTTGTCCAAGACTGTTAAATTCTGTTGATACCTATATTTCTAAGGATTATTAAAAAGAATTCTTCAGCTAAATGGGGGTAAAACCAGACAATTAAAAAGACACGTGGATTCAAATCTGTTTTTGTGTGTGAAGGTTGATTTCCTCACTTCATCATCCTCCTCCTCCTCTTCATCCTCCGCAGACCGAACGCCCGAGTCTTGTTCCAACATTGGACTTTTACTGTGCACATTGCTCTCCGTCCCTTCCCCAGACACCACCGACGCCTCCTTCCTGCCACGTCGCCCAAACAGGTTCCTCGGCTGTGTAGAGACGGAGCTGTCCAGAGAGCGCTGTACCTGGGCCTTAAACACAACACAGAAATATACATTAGAAAGTCAATGTGTGGAAAAATTCAACTCACCTCAAATTTATTTTTGGAGGGTTACCTTCTCTCCACTATATTGTTTAGCTTCCTTGTACTACTGTTATTTCCTACACTTCCCAGATCCCTTTTCAAAAACCACAGAGGAGGCTGAGGATTTTTTTTTTTGGCTCAGCTTCAGAGCAAAATAGTGGAAGCTCTTTGATTTCGGGGGTCAGACACTAAAGCCAGATGTTTATTGTTAACACTGATGAAATGTCTGCACTCCGACTTCATTGTAGGCAGACTGATGAGGAAAAAATGTAACCACCAACTGGGAGTCTGAAATACACAAAATCCTCAATTTTAAAAACTAAAAATCACGTGTTAATACGAGGCACATAGGCAGTGAACAATACCGTCTCATTTGATTTCCCTTTTTAACGCAGTTTTAGGAAATGCTTAGAATTTGCAGACGGTCCAATGAGGACATCGTCTGAGACCTCTGAGTAAGACCTGCCACTCCTTGTCCCATGAAAATACCCTTGGAAAAGACCTATAAAAGTGACATTACCAAGCATCTATGAATACACCAGAGGCAAAATAGCAAGACGGGAATCGAAGACCGGACAGAGACTCAAAAGACTCAAACAAGGCACATAAAACCAGTGCTGAAAATACAGACATTGAGACAGGGGCAGAACACATGCTTGACTTTACCTTGCCAAAATGTTTGAAAAGATTACATTTAAAATTTTGTCGCCGTTGTAAAATGTAGTATTCTTAAGCTAAAGATTTAAAAGCAATGTTGACACAGTATCTTGACATGAATTTTATCCCAAAATTACAGAAAGGACAATGGAATGAGGCTAAAATAGAAAAGATTAGCCTTCGTCATCGTACGGTGCACTATGAAATTGGACTGCTACTCCTTGGTGCAAAAGATGCATATGCATTGGAAAAAAACAAAGATAAATTGGGAATGAATTCAAAAAATGACATGCACCAATATATACACGACAGCAGTAGATGTAGTAGAAAGCAGCATCTATCAATGAAACAGAATATGCATGTACAGTGAACCGAGTATCGCATATCCATATTATTGCACAGTGTTGTTCTATTCAAAGGCAGCAGCATATATTGCACAATGAGCAGCAAATATTGCACGATGGCCGACTTCAATGTCACACGTTAGTTCTGGTTGCACGTAAATACTATTTGTTTGTTCGAGTAGCTTTGGTTTCCCAGGATCATCATTATTCACAGCGGTGACAGCTCTGGGAAAGAAGCTATCCCTCAGTCTGTTCTGGATTTTAGTGACCTATACCTGACGGAAGCAGTTTAAACAGACAGTTGCTGGGGTGGGAGAAGTCTCTGATGATATTGCCAGCTCTGCTGAGGTAGTAAGAGGTGGCAGTATCCTCCAGACTGGGCAGTGAGCAGCCAGTGACCTTCTGGCCTGTGCTGATCCTATCCTCTCCACGCAGTCCCCTTGAATGTAGAGTGGGGCCAGGTCTGTTCTGCCCTTTCTGATATCTGTCTGTTAACCTCATCTCTGTAGTTCGACTCATGCCCCAACCACGGTGGTATCATCCGCTAACTTTATATAAATGAAAGTCTTTGATCCAGAGGCAGATGGGGGTGGAGAGACCCAGGTGAGAGAGTTTCTGGACCATGATCTCCGGGATGATGTGGTTAAATGCTAAGCTGAAGTCCAGGAAGGGCATTCTTACGTAGCTTCCTTGGTTCTCCAGATGACTCGGCGATATGGTATTAGGGTCCTCAGTGGATCAGTTTGCCCTGTAGGCAAATTGGTTGGGGTCCAGAGATGGAGGCAGGCAGGCCCTGATGTGCTGACAAACCAGTCTCTCCAAGCACTTCATCACTACAGGCATATGGTTTGAGGCAGGGAGGGATGGTGTTTAAAGACAGGGACAGGTCAGAAGATCCCGCCAGTTGGTCAGCACACGCTCTAATAACCTTCCCATGTATACCGTACGGGCCTGCTGCCCCTCTGGGATTTACTGACCTTAGAGCACATCACACTTGATGCTCCTACAGTGACAACTCAATGCAAACTTACTCCACACCTGAACTATTTTCTTTACAGTAAGTGGCAGTGTTCATGTGGAGCAATAAAATAAAGCAATACAAAAAGATCAGGCAGAGCCAGAAGGAAACAGAACATGGTAGAGCATAGTACAAATGGAAAGATCTTCCCTAGAACAATGTGATGTGTACAGTAACATCTTATGCCTGTGTCCTGTCTACATTATGCTGCTATTTGGGGACCATAGAGTATTATGGGAAATGATTCATTTTGCTCCCTCTGCAGCAGTGCTGGATTGGGAATACTAAAAATAAAAAGAATCAAAACTCAGGAAGCTTTGTTTAGAAATTAATTGGAGCTTGTATCCAAAACAAAATGAAAACAGAGTCAGATTTCTGTAGCAATGTTTCCAAATGGTTTCCTATACATCACACATTTGAACCTCCAGGTGGATTTAATGTTGCGGCTGATCGGTGTGAGTAACGGAATTTGTACACCAAGTTTCTGGTGACTAATTTAAATACACCGTTCCTCAAAAAACATTCCCACGCCAAGTCTCCATCACAATATGGCAACTAGCATTTCTGTGGGAAAACCGTGTTATGGGGGGGAAAACCCTGTCAGTGCATCTTTCCATCCACACCCAGATCCGCCTCATTTAAAAAAAAAAAAAAAAGATGTGAACGCCGCCGCTTCCTTTGCTCGCCGGCGCCAGCACGTAGTCTAACTTGTGCGCTTAAATCTGTTGATAAGGACGTCAAAAAAAAAAAAAAAAAACACGTCAGAGGCTTAGAGTGCCTCTATTTCAGCCATTAATGGCAATGGTAATGAGAAAAACTGATGTTCATAGGAGGGTGGATGTGCACAATGTCGGTGATGTTGGAAGAATACAATGCCATCTTTGATCTAATGCCCACACACATGCTCTCGTACACACATACGACTTATGACTCATATAAGACAGTATGTACAAACAAAAATCAGCGGGAAGTCTCATTCTTCTGCGAGTAGGGAAACTCAGGTGCCCTCACTTTTCAGGAAAAGGAAATGGGTAACAATCTTCAAAAGTTACTCTCACCACACAGTGTTTTTTACCTAATTATTTTACTCTTAACACTTTACAATAGCTAAAAGGGGAAAACGAGGTAAGAACAACTTGCGAGAAGCATCTTACATAAAAGAAAACGGTACAGACCTCCAGAAGAAGAGAAGTGAAGCCTCTTCTCGGCATGGAATTCCTTTCTAACCTATCAAATGGACGTTTTCTTTCTTTCCAGATTCAAATGACCAAACTGGCCCTCAAAAGACGACAAACTCATGAAACACAGACAAGAGAGAAGGAGTGAATAACACAGAAAAGCATTTTTCCCTCAGCGCGCAACACTGCGGATCCAGACGTCAGCACCTACGTCAAGTCACTCCACTCAGTGGAGGAATTCAGTTCTTTCACATTCTTCAACAGGTGCATTTGTGTTTTGAGGCATCTACTAACGTACTGTACACACACACACACAGCAAACTTCATTCTTATTCATCACACAATAGCAAGCAAAGCTGTAAATAAAAACCTTTTTTACCCCAGAGTTTTTACAGAGTTGGCATTTGGTGTAGCACTTGAAGCTCAAGGGCCAGAATGTGCGTCATCTACTGTGAACAATCCCATAAGACAAAAGGGGAAACTAAGAAAGACACAGGGGAAGAGATAGCAAAGGGCGGACAAAGACAACGACTAGGGTGGGAGGAAGTGATGGCAAAAAGCTACACAGACATTATGATGCAAAATGCCAGCACCGAGTTTAATGCGCACGAGGTTTTGAGGTTGTTCACAGTCTTCTCTGGGAACTTGGTGGTGTGAACAGGAAAACAGCGAGAGTAAAGTTGCAGTGATCTCTTTGTTGACAAGAGGTTTCGCCAAACTGTTTATTGTGGGGAACATCACAACAATTTAAGAATAATTTGCACCCATGCCAAGAGGATAACAAAGGGCACGACACAGCAGACTATTTGAAGTACTGAGGAACTTCTGTGAAATATATGTAATTAACATTCATTTACATACCACCAAATCAGAAGAAAACTGTTTTCTACTGTTGGGATCTGGAACAAACAGAATAAAGAACACATTTGTGTCCACGATACAGGACAAACTTCACAAATGTGTCAATGGTTATTTGACACAGCAGGTGTTAAGACATGAGGTAGAAACTCCATAAAGACAAAAACTAAAACAGATGATTTGCTAATCATGAAATTTAGAAACCTAAAACATCAAAGGGTTAAAATGTGAATCTGTGAAACTTATTCTAGCAGCTTTCATTTGCACCACTACTGAAATCCAAGTGGAAAGGGACAAAAACTACATTTTAAACAACTGATCACAATGAGGAGCAACGACGTGACAGGCACATACAAGCTATGGATTGCTTTTTGGCAGACAGACCCCAGGTCAATGGCCTCTGATGGCAGTGGACTGCGGTGCACTATTTGGCACACGCGCGCACAGACGCGGTGTGACTGACAAAGCGACCCATAACAGTCTATTTTCGTTTTCCCTGTGATAGTTCAATACACCGACGCAGCGTGTGCCCTCCGCCACCCTCGCCGCACACGCACACATGTGTGTGTTCAGTAACTAGATACAGGTAATCAATCTTCTTCCACTTCACACACCCAGCAATCTGTTTCCTATTAGTGTTCGCGAGTGTGTCTGTGTCTGAGCACGTGTGAAACTACGGAATACACGGTCCGCACTACTCGTCCTTTGCTGAAAGTAAATCGGGGGGGGCAAGAGAAGGAAAGGAGAAGGGAGGTGGATGGAAATACGAGATGGAAACAGTGAAAAGAGAGAAACAGACGGACATCTCGATGGAGGGGGAAACGTGATGTGACAGAGCAAGAGTGAAGGAAGGAAATAAGGAATGACAGGAGAGAGCTGTGAAAGAACGACAATGACATCTGAAGATAGATTCCTTTATTTCTTTTTTTCCCCCTTCTTCTGTTGCATCTTGTCCAGCTCCAGCCGTCACTCTCCACCTCCCTCTTTGATCTTCTTCTCCAGGCAGGTTGTTCTAAGCATCTGGGAAACTCCCCGTCAGCTCAGGTTGTGTCCTCCGTCTCGCTCGCTCGTGTAATTCCAGGCTAACTCGGAGCTGTAGAGGGGTCACACCATCCCTCTTTTTAACGTCTCTGAAGACAGATGGACTTTATGGGTTTTGCGTTTAGGCTTGTTGACATGTTGCAGAAGGACTGGACACATGCCTGGAACAAAAGGCTGAAGGCGATTGGCCAACACAAACAAACAAAGTCACCAATCATCTAATAGAACAGCAGGTAATCAGGTCTTCTCTGCACACATGATCCTTACTCCTCCTCTTCTTTCCCATCACACCTCTGCCCCCTCACCCTCCACCTTCATTCTTCCTTCTCAATCTTATTATGGATCTTCCTTATGCACTTCTTCTCTCTCTCTCTCTCTCAGCTCTTCGCCGTTTCCCTCCCGATACATTCTCAGACCTCGCTTCACTTCCTCTTCGCTCTCTTCTTCTTCTTCTTCACCCTTTCCATCCTCATCCTCATCCTTTTCCACCCTCACCCTCTTCCCTCCTCTCTGCTCCCTCCCCCTTCTCCTCCTCTATGGGCATGTGGCACCAGACAATAGCTCCATTGTGAAGCCCAGCGCTCTCCTCCATTTCCTCCCCCCATCCCCTCCTCTTTCCCCCAGATCTATTTATTTTCACATCCTTGGTCGAGGGAGCTGTAACGATGGCTGGGTACAGCGAGTTAGAGCTAATTTGGAACAGAGCACACCAGAGACACACTGTCTGAGAAGGGAAGAGATGGAGAGAGCGAAGAAAAAAAAGAGAAACCGAATAAAGATTGGGTGAAGGAGGCAAAAGAGAGGAAGGAAAGAACTTCTAATATGTCCATACACACACAGACACACACACACTTGTGACTGAGTTGAGCACTAAGAGCCAACATATGATACAACAACATAATCCCAGTATCAGTATCAGGTCTGTTAGACCATTGAGGTTTCCATAATCTCCCTTGTAATTAGTGGTTAGAGTAGTTAGCGGTTAGCTTCTTCAGGGACTGCAAGTGGATTTTCTACGCCAGTGATTCTCTAATTACGGCCCAGGGACCCCCCACCTGAAGGGTCAGTGAAGGGTTCTGAGTGACGAGTGGTGACGAATTCTGCTGCATATGCCCCACGTTAATAATTCTCTCTGGTACGATTTTTTATTTGACCACAGCAACCTGTCTGCTCTCTGTGCATGTGGATGACAAAATGAATGAGGTGAGGTGGTCTGTGACCACCAGGCTCGAGGAGAATCTTGTCATAGTACATGTCTCTACTACAGAAATGACCATGACTATTTGAAAAAAAAAGACTATTTTAAAACAAGGATCCCTATGATTAGTTCTCATACTTGACCTTTAAAACCTTTGGGCCACAAGAAACAGCAGTGATTTGGGTTAATGCTGTGGAACAATTCTTTAGTGACCCCTAGAGGTAAGAAATGATATATAGTGTTTTTACTAAAGGGTTAAACAGTTTGGCATGTAAACTACTGTGATGTGCCTGTTTAGTCATTAATGCGCCAAACATCAGAAAAGCACTATAGCACACTGACATCTTCAAATTGCTTGTGTACTTAAAAAATAATACTAGCCAAATGTTTTTCAGTGACAAATCTAAACTTTAAGACTAAATCTAATGTAATAACATTCAGCATGTTATTGGCAATTTGGGCAATCGAGATCGAGCTACCTGGACTGTAACCAGGTAGCTCTGCAGAAATTAAATTGTTCACGTGAGCCAGACGTGGCAGCATTGGCAGACGGAGTAGATCCATGTGCAGCAAACGTCCCCACCTAGATTCAAATCAAGGATGGCGCTGTGGTGAGGTGTTTCACACTAAGGCCAATGTGATGACTGAGGCAAAATCTACAATCATTAATAACGGAAGTTGTAATTAGAACAGTTAACAACTAAACAACTGTACAGCAAAGTTTCTCCGGAGCTCCATGCCGCTGTCGTCAACGGTCCGCTCCCATCCAACCACTTCGCCCTGCAACTCCTCTCAACAACATTCCACAAATCATGGCAGCACACAAATAAACAAGAGGCCTCACTTTGAGCTATGGATACCACAACAGAACACAAAACACACAAACAGACACACTCACACACATATATATAAATATATATGAAAGTGCCTTGTCCTTGGAAAACAGGCAAACAGTGAGGTAAGCGCTGAAAAGCAGGGTCTCTGCGCATACACGTGCATGTGAGTGCGCATGTGCACTGACAAGTCCCATTACCTCCTGCAGTGACTACATGCTTGTTTACTGGCAGTGGAACCACAGAGAAAGACACACATGTCCGCGCGCACACAGGCTGCTTCTGATTAACAGAAAAATAAAGACATGATGGAGAACAAAAACCAATTGTGCTATGAGGGCCGCCAGGCGAGCTAGTAACACTAGACAATCCTTATGAAGAACCGCTATTAGTACATACAGGTAGCAAGTACAAGGTGCAACTGCTAAAAACAAGTAATAACATTACTTGCACTCATTGCTATCTGCAGCAGTAACAGTAACTGTGGTAATGGCTCATCAGCGCGTCTGGTGATCCTCTGACTCCATCTTAACCAAACCTGAAGGCGTTTCCCACAGTTTCAGCTGTGTGTTCATGTTTTTCTACCTGTTTGATGGCAGTCTCTCCTATTTTGTCCGAGTGCTTCCGGATGCTCTCCAGGAAGTCTCGCAGCTGTGTCATGGCCGTGTCCCGGATTTGCGTCCTCAGTTTGGGGATGTTTTCTGCCATGATGGAGCAGAACCTGTATTGACCCACCTTGGGAAAACACGTCTGTTCCAGCTGCTCCAAAGTGCACAAAGCAGGGTAGTACCTACGGTAACACAGAAGGACACACCGCAATTGAAAAGTCCATCTTCATTCATTCTGTCAGATGATTTCTTACGGACCTTATTTAAACTTCAGGTTATAAGATCACACTTGTGCAAATCCTCAGGGAAGCTGCAAAGTTTTGCTTATGGGCAAGGAGACACTTGCAAAATCAACACATACATGACATTAAACTTTGTCCTGGCTGATGCATGACTAAAAGCGAGCAGAAAGATAAACACGTCCACAAGCACAAGCACACGGGAAGGGAAATAAATACACTCAGATACACCTCAGGGAACTTTGGCAATACAATACACCCCAAACACTTCACTCCACCTCACTCCAATGCATCTCTCACACACTGACTCTCGCTCAGTGGCAGTGGCTGTTGGCTGACCTCTTCCTGCTCCCTGCGAGCCCAGCAGCCGCAGGATGGAGAGACGTTGGAAAACACACAAACAAATGACAAATTTACGACCAACCAGACTCCTGTCTGCAGGTCACGCAGAGGGCAGGCAGGGGAAAAGACACAGAGAGTAGTGACTGGTTCCATGAGCTCTGGCTCCATCTTGTGGCAAAACACACACAGAGCGTGCTCACGGTGCACCGTTTACTACTGTGATTGATAAATCTAATGTATATTAAACAGATGGAGCATGGAAAATGTTTCATATAATCGGTATATATCCAGATTATTTTTGAAAATCTCAGCATAATAATGTGTTGTCACTATTTGACTGCTTCTCTCTGGGGAAGAGACGAGCAGAGGCCCTGTAGCTCAATGGGTTAAGCGTCAGACTGAGATGCAGAAGGTCGCAGGTTCGAAACCCCATCTGACTCCTAGTCCATCCCCTACCAGGTGTGTCCTCGAGCCAGACACCCAGCACTAGCTCCCTGTAAGTCACTTTGGTTAAAAGCGTCTGCCAAGCAAAGTAAAGTAAAGGAAGATAAACAAATGCTTGTCAGGTCATATGAGCACAGTCTGGCTGGGACAGTGGCAGCAACCATCCCACAGGGTACTCACAACTGTGAGAGACAGAATTTTAAAAGAATCCAGGAAATCACATTGTAGGATTTTTAAATTTGTGAAATAGTGCAAAAAATAAGTATTAAGCACCTACAAACAAGCAGGAATTCTTTCCCTAACTTCTTTACAGGTCTCAGCTTACACTAGACTTGACTTGGCATTGGCCTTGACCTCGAAACTCGGATACACGTACCTTTTGGCACTCATCTGCTCCTGAAGTCTGCTGTACATCTCCAGGACTGGTGAGAACAAAAACAGACAAAGCAAAAGGGGTAGTAATGAGTCTGAGAACAAACTGTAATAGGGTTTTATTGAGCAGAGCTGCAGACTCAAACCTAGTATTGTTTTCCCGATGCACAACAGATAGTTTTATATCGCCAACATAACATCTACTAAAAGCAGAAAACAGCTTTTTACCAGCAAAAATTTAACCAATTCAGATGTTGTTTGCGGTACCTGGCAGGCAGTGGGTCAGTTTGTCTACAGTGGTAGCGATGTTTCGCTGCTGCACTCGACATTGTTTCAGCTCCTCCATTGAGCTGGTGAGCTGAAAATGAAGAGAAAGAACAGCTGAAGACAGCAGGTGAAAGTACAGAATTCAGTTTGCATTGTACATTTTTAGGAATATACCACTTTGCCATCATTCTGCAGACGGTTGTTGGTCTCAATGACTTGACTCTGAGAGAGAAACAAACAAAGAGAGAAATTGTTTTAAGTGGTAATAATCATCCTTCACAGTCTGGTTTTAATTTCAGCTTTCTGCAACTGTGATCAGACACCGAGCTGAACATCATAATGATCGGACTCCATAACCTTTCTCCTTGTTCCCGCCCTCCCCTCCTTACCTTCAGTTTCTGCGCCTCTCCGCGTACTTTGAGCAGCTCTGTGATGGAGTCGACAAACCCCTGGAAGTGATGGTTACACATCTTCTCGATTTCTCTGTCATGGTTCCGGATCCGGACGTCCAGCTTCTCCATGAACAGGCCATGTTCCTGACCATCGTACACTGACCTGGAGAAGAGGATAGAGAACAGAGAATTCAAATCCTCTGAGATCCACATTCACTTTTCTCTTTACACATGTAGCTTTTCAGTGCACAGCAATAATTTGACACAACAATGGAGCTGCAAAGATTTCTGATTACGAGGAACAGTTTTTATGAATTGTTAAATAACAATATAACATATTTTCTGATATTGAATTGAAATTGAATATTGATGAAAAGTCTACAGAAATGTTTGTTATTTAGTACATTTGTTAGTCATTTTTTTATTTCACAAATCTGCCCAATAATTTATATCCCTAAAAACGACAACCATGACATTTTTATAAATAACGGTTCCACACCCACATGCATTAAAGACGAAGGTGTCAAATGTGTCTTTATCAAGATGTGCTGTGTGATCAAACCAAAAATCGCCTTCAGAATGAATTAATATATAGGCCAATGAGACAGAGAGAGGAAGGAAAAGGTGGAGGGTTAAAGTTAGGATTAGGGTTAGGGTTAGCTCACAGTGAAGAGCGGTTTATGACTTCTTCAACCAATGATTTGTTTTAGTTTTGGCAAGAACAGAAACGGCAAAAGGCTGAAAAAGAGAACAGGAGCATCTACCCAATGTGACCGCTAGGGGGAGCTCTTGCATTAACATTCACACTGCTACACATATCCATACACTCCCATATGGGAGCTTTTACCAATCAGTCTGCTGTTATCCGTATCCACTGACGTACTTGACCACTTCATCACCAACTCTGCTGTGGTGCACCTGAGCAAGGCCCTTAGGAGCTCTAAGATCTGCTGCTTTTCTTAGTCTACACTGTAGTTTGGGATAATGCTTGAAGAAAATGTATGAAATAATTAAAATATAAATTTTCATATAAATGTATTTAAATTATTCACATGCCTAGATTGTTTTTTGCACTACATTGCGTGAGTATATGCAGGTACATATGTTTTTTTGACCCACTTCCTACTCATACAATATTTACATACTGATTAGGTTCACCAGATGTGGTATGGAACTGGGACACAGACCAACATGAAGTCGATTACCCTCATTTCAGAGCCAGTGATTTAGAAACCAATACAAACCTCAAAGTGAGAAGCTTTTTACCAGATTCCTTTTTCCTACCTTAAGGCAGTTTATCAAAGTGCTGTTTCTGTCTGACTAGAGAGCCTAGTTTGAAAATACACTGAGCACAAAAAAGCAACTATATGTGGCGAAATATCTTTATCACATCACAGGAACACCAATTATACAAACCCTATTTCTCATTTGACTCACATGACTGTAACCCGGTTACTTGAGTGCATGTAAACACACTGATGTGTATGAGCGCTTCGCTGGTGACACTAAAGAATTGAGGGCACACTTAACCAGCACAGCTACCGCAGTGTTTGACAGCGACCCACCGTACCATCTGATTTGCACCTGGTGGGGCCATCACAGGGACCACAAACGTACCACAAGGTTACGTATGATATATTTGTAAGAGGCGTTCAGTGATGCAGAGTTGCATCAAGGGACCTAGACTCCACAAGCCCCCAATCTGAATCCAGTAGAGATGGGAAAGGCGAGTGATAGAAAAGCGACCAGCAAGTGAGACCACTTCATGAAAGTGAAAATATAAAACCTTCCGAGTTGTTCACAACATTTGTGTTTACTACGTAATACCGTATGTGTTCTTCCGTATTGTCAGTGATTTCAGTATTGTACAATGTTGAACAAAATCAAGATAAAAAAAAACCCAGAGGAGAAGGTGTGTCCAAACCTTCTATTGTTAGTGTAGAAAAGATTTATTCTGTTCTCAGAGGGTTTCTGCAGCTGCTGGCTAAAATCCCACGATTGAGCCCTGCAGCATGGAGTTTGGTTAAAACTGAACTTAAAATGCAAATACAAAATGTCTCCTATTTCAACAATCCAAAACACACACACACACACACACACACACACACCTGTGTACTACTTGAATCCAGCACCCTTCCTCCTGTTGACCAGGAAATGCCCCACATGTACAATGGAGAGCGGTTCTGACGTCACAAAGTGGTTTTTTTTAGACACACACTAACCCACAGACCAGAGAGTGCAGACACAGTGTGTGCCGTCATCAGACAAAAGAAATTCATAGAAAGATATAACATGCATCTAGATTTAACAAAGCGCAAGTATTAGAAATGAGGGAGACAGTTTGAATATCAGAAAACCATAAAGATGATAATAAACAAAAATGAAAATCCACATTACATTTAATACTTGGATCAATTGAACAATAGTGGCGGATAAATAAGAATTCTCCTGTGAAGTCTTCACACAATAGCTGGTTTCCTGACAACGTGAACCAGCGTGTGTGTGTGTGTGTGTGTGTGTGTGTGTGTTAGCAGCGACTGGCTTCAATTTGTCACACTGCACACGTTTCTCTAACCCCACAGTGCCTGGTACTGTCTGCCACCAGGAAGAGAGGAGAAGAAAGGAGAGCAGCGTGTCCGGCCTGGGCATCTGTCTCCGTCTACAGAGAGCTAACTGGTTCTGCTCTAACGTACCACTCTTCGACTATATCAGAAGCCAAGATGCTTTACACTGCTTCACCTTCACGTGTTCCCACACAAACGGTGGAGCTGTCACACAGCCTGCCTCACACACTGGGAGCAACATGGGGGTTCACAGACCTTTCTTTAACATGTGACAGGCGGAGCCAGAACGTGCCACAATCCATGATTGGTGGACGATTGATTTACCTCCTAAGGTGGCGCTGCTCCCACGCTGTATTTAAATGTATTTAAACGTTAAAAAGAAGCAAACATAAGACTGAAGGCTCAGAATTTCAGACTGTATTCCGTTGACTTGGCTTTGATTACTGCACCCATTCGATGTGACACTTCTGGAGACTACTGTAAGTGCACAGAGAGCAAAACATTACTGGCAAACTAAAAGTTTGAAAGTGCAGAGTACTGACAAACAATAAGTTAAAGAAGTCTGCTTTCAAGTTTGACATCATTATATAACAGCGTCCTGCAGACCTGTATTTTCCATCTGAGGATCTTTGGGGACACGTTGCTGACTTTTCAACAGCTGGCTAAATAAGAAGTTACCCCACTTAGGACGAGCACACCAACCTCGGAGTGCATATGAATGGACGTGAGTCATCACAAGTACAGTGTGACGACTCAGCAGGGTGTGTGTGTGTGTGTGTGTGTGTGTGTGCGTGTGTGCGTGTGTGTGTGGGCTAACAAGCCTGTGGCAAGTTGCTCTCTGCCTTCTCTCACCAGTTCCCCCCCCTACACACCAACACACACAGTCACACAGAATTTCTCGTGTCTGAATTTTCCACCTGGAGCGCTGCAACACTGCTGAAATTAAACGCCAATCAAAATCATAATGGAAAAACTTTAAAAAAACATTTTTTCCTTTTAAATGTTTTGGAGTTAGTTCATTTAAAATAAAGATATTTTAAATTATTTTTTGCTTGACTGCAAGGGTTGGGTAGAGAACAGTGGGCTGATTTCATCCTGGTGCTAGCTGAAGTTGGATATTACAGCTTTATGTCTAGTCATTCAAATGATTAAAGGATAAAAATACAACACCAGAGCATTTACTATGTTTAGAACACAGCTGCTTCTCAATAAAAAGAACAGACATTTGATTGAAGAGGCTCAACAGTGGGAGCTACCTGGTGGCAAAGCAGCAGTGCTGTTACCATGGCTGCCAGCAGTTTAACGCGCTATGTGAAGCGATTTAGACCGGTGGTAGACTCAACTCAGTGTAGCTGCATTAGGATTTGAATGGTCAGCTGCCCACCACTCACAAATAAGTGCTTTTCAATATAAAGGAAGCCACATAACAGGCACATGCGTAAAGCTTCCCTGTCATTAATGGTCACAACCTGACGAAACTCACCAGCTGCACACTGTAAAACGCAGGGTGGAGCTCAACTCACACACACTCCGAGACGCACACAGAGCTCTTTTTAAGTTATTGAGCCAGCTTCTCGCTGCTTGCCACAGCATGTCTGGAGTTGACTGATTAGATTAGCATCATGCATAAGCTCGCCTGCAGAAGGAAAACACGTGGGATGTGACCGGTTCAGCCATGTCATTCGAACAACTTACGCGAGGCAGAAAGTCGCTTCAACATCTAATAAAAGAACTCTTCATTTTCATTTTACTACAGTTTTCATCTAATACAAAAAACCCAAACATGTTATGGCAGCAACTAGTGCTTACGCAATTAGACAAGCAGTTTTTCATTTTCACAGTAATCAACAGGCTGCGTTTTATTACAAATCAATTTGAACATACAACATACTGGTTTTTCCCCTCACGACTGCGTGTCACTGAAAACGATTTCACACGCGTATTCTGTCTCGTCCTTCTGCTCATCTTAACCAGCTGACGCCGATGGCCACCCCCTACGAGACTGGTCAGTTTTTAAGCACTTTTATGCGACGGGGGTGCATCTTCCAGCAGGCTGCCCTAGGTAATGGTAAAGGTAAGGGTGTTGGCGATACTGGCCCTGTATTTACTTGGTATCAAATGAATAGCAAAGCTTGTGGCATCACACACCACTACTGACCATGTTTCTACATCGCTACACAGCCTGAGGCTCATGCTACCTGTCTCTGATTGGCCAGAAGTCGCCAAACACAGAGAGCAGGGCAGGCGTTTGCTGAACAGAGAAAGTCAACAGGGACAGAGTCAGGAGGTGATAGGACGTGTGCTAAACGCTGGAAAGTTGACAGTGAAATCCAAACTTTTCATTCATTCTTCATCCTTCAAACTTCAACTGCTGTGCCTCCTCTACAATGAGATCTGCTCTCAGCGATATACTACGCACGGAATTACATCTGAGAAATGTTACCCACTGATTTTGGCAATTAGGTCACAAAACTAAGTGAGCAGTTTTAACACATACGTTTACTGCTCAACAGAAATCTGACGACTGAGAACCTTCACAGACATACATCTAACAGCAAAACATCCAGTGATGGAGTAGGACGTGTGTAAATGCAGGAGCTTATACACGTTACACAAAAAGTAGAAAATAAAACAAAAGCCTGTATCTGCATCAACAGCCAATAAATAAAGAAGAGCGAGGTATTAACCAGAGGTGTTAGATCAGCTGCATTAACACGTGTAGAAGTCACTGATGCGTCTGACAGTGCTCAGATTTTTTTTATTTATTATCGTATGTCCCTCCAGAGTCCAGAGTTGCATTGGAATATTGTTAAAACAACATTAGATCATAGCTTAATGGCACGTTACTTCTCTTTTTATATGAAAATAAATGAATATTAAGGTATAACTACATTATAATGCAATTGAAAAAGGATCATGTTGCGGCTGCAGACATCAGGAAATTTTCTCTGTAGGGACCTCCTTGAATAATACTTAAAACCCCGTTTTTTTCAATTAGGAAACCAAACCGCAGTAACGATTAACCTAGTGGTAAACATTAGAAACTGGGACTTTGATAAGTTGATAAATGTGTAAAATGTATAAACTTATAATAAACTGTTTTCTTTTTACGATCGGTGAACCTGAGGGAGTTGGTTTACTGATCAGTCCTGCTCCTATAGGATCTCTGCAGGTATTCTGCTGTCGGGGAGGAATGCTGCAGCCGGCCCCAACCTGCACACTGCTGCCGCAGAACAGCACACACTGTAGTACAGACAGCTCTCCTCTGCCAACCTGCTTGTCCCAGGCTATCTGAAGGCTGAAACGATCCTCAGTGCAAATTCTTTCATTTATTTAATCTATATATGTTTATACAGCGCATTGTTTCTAACAGATGATTGTTGCCGTCACGCAGTATGGTGCATTCACATTTATTTAACAACAACTGAGTGCAGAACTGAGTTAACAGTATCCTGAGACAGCTCATTCTGCATGTCCCGTTTATAAATAGCCGACAGCCTCCATGACACTGTCGACCTACCTCTCTGTGCTCTGCTATGCTCTAATAACTAATAACTAACAAACAACAATGCTCAACATTATATATGAAGAAAATTACCTTATTGCAATTGACAATTGTTTGCATTATCAAAAAAACATGTTTGAATTTCCTAAATGTGTGGTCTTAAAATCGTTTTTTCCCCAGTCTACAAGCCAAGACCAAAGAATAATCAGTTTAATCTCACAAATAATTAAGAATGCAGCAAATCCTTACAAATGAAAAGCTGGACCTAGGTATTGTTTTTTTGTTAATCTATCATCCAATTCATCTTTTCTATTACTTCAGATTTAAATAAAATTCATATTTAAAGAAAAACATTATTGATTTGAGCCATTTACCAAATACATCCCATTATTCTGGTCAGGAATTAGAAAACATCTGAAATCAATGTTTGTTGATAAGGGAGCGCTCGGACAACATCCAGCGGAAAGGAAACCTTGTTAAATGCTAGAAGCTGTGCGCTTTCTCATCGTTTGCCATCAAGACTCTTTCAAACATCCCTCTGGGCTAAATATAGCTAATGATGTTGCTGACAGTCCCAAACACAGGCTGCCCTACTACGTTTTTAGCGTCTGAGTGTGTGTTGGTACAAGTGGAAAAACAGCGTCAGACAGACAGCAGAAGCTGGAGGGAATGAAACATCGCACGTTGGTGAGTGCGAACAGGAGAATAATATGCCATCTGAGCAACACAGAGCTGCACAAGGAGGAGCGTGACAGCCAGAGGTGTCACACAAAACTGTCAAGTCTTAAGGCAACTGGCTGCTGAGAGGGACAGTAAAACACGCACAGACACACACCTCTTTCAGCTTATTAACTCAAATGGGCCACGGTATAAGAAGGAAATGATCGACATGTAGGGACAAGAGGAAAATATACATACTTGCACACAAACACCTGTGATAAGCCTTCTGTAGCCCAGTTCCTCTGCAGCGTTTCCCAGTTCGATCAGTCATTTCATTCCCTGGCTAACGACACAGTGTCTTCCATAAAGGCAGAAGATATTTAAAAGATACGCTTGAATGAAACATTCAACACTTGTGTATCTAGATTTTGATGGCTTTATAGGTTTGCTGAGTAAAAACAGAGCTGTGACCTATTCCAGATCCAAATACAACAGAAGAAACACAAGACATAGCCTGTCCAAAGCAACAAAAATGACAAAAAAAGGGCATTAGATCCGTGTGTAAAGTTTAAACTTGGGGCAGCAGTTTACTTCAATCAACCAGAGCCTTTCTGGGTGGTGTGTGAAACCATGCAAAGCACTGTAATACACTGGGCTGCTGCTAAGTCTCATTCATTGTGTCCACACACAGACGCGGGGCTTTATCGGGGCTGCTGCACTTGCCCCTTCTTGACACAGGCTACGATTTCTGGGCTAAACACCTAGGAGGCTATCAGTGACCAAAAGCTGCCAACATTGCTCCAGATACGTTGGCCAAACATACGTTTAGCTGGCAGAAGAGGAAAGTACCTAGCTACCAGAAACAATCTCGTCAGCCGCCGTAAGCTACAAAGCCAGTGAGCAGAATACCAACTAACGCCAGCCGTGTTAGCTGGAGTTAGCCCGAGTTGCTGAAATGCCTGTGGACGAGCCGACAAACTTTGGTGTCACGTTTAGAAAGCTACAATGACAGCGTCAATGCAAATATGTTGACAAAAGGCCAACCCACAGTCAGGCTAACACTGGTTGTCGAGACACCAGCGTCTATACTGTGAATCTGCTAGCTTTACAATGTTTGTCAAAGTTAGCCGGCTAGCTGTCCGATCATGGATACATGTGTGTTAAAGTTTTGAGCAATCTCCCGGAGGCACGGAGCTGTCGCTAACTTGGTAGGAGCGCGGTTAGCTGTCGTCCCTGAACATGGTTGACACCGCGAGTCCCGCGGCTTCCACTGGGCTGACGCGGAAAAGCCGTGAAACCTACCGGAGTGTCGGTCCGATACAGTTGGTGTCGGTGCTCTCGATCTCCCGCAGGATACGCTCGTGTTCGGCGGCTGTTTCCACACTCGCCATCCTGCGCGAGCTGAACTGAGCGGTGGGCTCCACCGACTGGGCTCCGGCGTCATGCAGGAGAAGCCACGGGGTTGGTTCGATTGTTTCACAGGGAAGCGCCGAGTGAGCGGAGTTTCCCCCGGTACGGGACGGTGGACACCTGTATGATCACCTGTACAACCAACTAACGTTATGATATAATGTTAAAATCTGATTAAAGAAGCATATAATGTTTTTAAATGATTTAAACTAAAATATAAAAAGCTTTGTTAGTAGCTTTTATAAAGTTTGCATGTGTGTCACCTTCATCAAAGAGAGATTCGCACGCTACCACGACAGTTTTTAATAGGTGTTCAAAGTAGGGTTTGTGGACCTGGAGGGTAGATTGACAGAAATTTAAGGGGTTCAGCATAGTGATACATTATTAAGGTAATTTCTTCTTCTTTAGTTTGAAGAATGTGAATAAATGACATCTATTTCCGGTTCTACATTGTGGTTCCAGTGTTTAATAGCTATTTCTTAAAAAAAATGTTTACGAGAGTTTTTTTTATTTTATTGAAAGTGTAAATGACATATTCACTCCAAATTATTTAACAAAATCCAGTCCAACCTTTCAATTTAACCGGTAACAAACAGTTACCAGTTCACATTATATTACAGGGAGCAGGACTTTCTTTGGTTTTTCAAAATAAAACATATGTGCATATGCATGCTGGCCTGATTTGTAGCTAATAACACGTTTTCATTTTTACTTTTTTTTACACAGAGGCACCACGCATTCATTACCGACACATTTACGCCACGTTAAGATATTAAATTATGAATTACAGCACTTAAAAGCTTTTATTTTATATGCAAGCTCCGTTGTCTTACGGTGTCTGCATTGCTAAATGTCGCTGACTTAACGACGTCGTTTTCAACCTACCGTCGGAAGAGAAGCGAAGCCAGTGAAGTAAATATGCAGGTGAAGTTGTTATAAAATAGGTTATTGCGCCGCAGTGAAGACCTGAGATGAGCAGCGTGGGTCAGGGTGGTTGTAAATGTTGCTCTCACGGACAATAACAAGAGTTTTGTGTCGCAGATGATTGTGTTAGCATTGATATTTCTCCTGTAATTCAAAGGGATCAGAGTCCACTGCAGAGCTGTAAATCCCATTATTTATATTGTTTTTGTAGTGCGAATGGCTGAAACACACACACACGCACAGAGAGAGAGAGAGAGAGAGAGAGAGTAGACGTGACTGTTACCACCTCATTCACATGTGTGAAAGCACGAGCTACAGAACATCATTATTATTGCCTCCCAGTCTATGGTTCACACGTACTTGTATATTCTTTCTACTTCCCCACAGCCCCAGAAGAAGTTGCTAAACTCCGTGGACAGCTGTGTGGACGAGGCTCTCTGTGGCCTTGTCAGGGCCAATGGAGGCCTGTCTCTGCTGCAGGGCCACAGAGTTGTACTCAGGTCTGACCTGGAGAACTTGAGGGGCAGAGTGGCCCTGCTGTCTGGAGGGGGCTCGGGACACGAGCCTGCACACGGGGGTAGGGCTTTTTTATTTGAAGCAGGAACACGAAGCATACCGTTAATGATCACAACCTCCTTTTCTTCCTGTTTAATCTTCGTTCTGCGTGTCTCCAGGTTATGTTGGGGCAGGCATGCTGTCAGCAGCTGTGGCGGGTGGAGTATTTGCATCTCCACCTCCTGCCAGTATCCTGGCTGCCGTTCTCTGCTTACACAATGCAGGTAATGTTCACAAGGGTTTTGTCTTTTGGGGCAGAACATGGTGCAAATATTAAAACGTTTAAGCCACTAGAGTGAATATTACTAAAGAAATAATACAAAAAGTAGTTAATAATTAATTAATCAATGACAATTATCCTCCCTCTCTAGGAGCCTCCGGTGTCCTTCTCATTGTTAAAAACTACACCGGCGACCGCCTCAACTTTGGACTGGCTGCAGAGCAGGCCCGTAACCACGGGGTCTCTGTTAACACGGTCATTGTAGCAGAAGACTGCGCCTTTGACCGACCCAGTAAGGCAGGGAGGAGGGGCTTGTGTGGCACCGTGTTCATTCACAAGGTAAAGGACGATTTCTTTTCATTTCATGAAGGTTTATTTTTGTCGTATCATTTATTTGTTTCGGAACTAAATGGCCATGGACCGTTCTAGCATGTAGCTGGACAACATCGTTGTTTAGCTTAGTTTGGATTTAGAAACATGCCATATTCATCTTTAACACTGCTGTCAAACTTTCTGTCAGCTGGCAGGTGCCCTGGCAGAAGAAGGCTGCTCATTGGACCAGATTGTTTCCAAGGTTACGGAGGTTTTAAAGGGAATTGGTGAGTCTCTCCTCTTCATTCACGTCATGCTCTGTGGTTCCTGAGATACTTTTCCCCGTAATAAAATGTTGGTGGTTTGTTTGTCAGGTACACTGGGGGTTAGTCTGTCTCCATGTAGCGTCCCAGGCTGCCTGCCTTCGTTTGACCTTCCGCCAGGAGACATGGAGCTGGGACTGGGTGAGGGGCAGTAAAAGGAAGGAGAAGGGAGAGGGGTAATAAGTACAGATCAGACCAAAGCCAGATGTTAGGACTCATACCAGTTGTTCAGCGTGTGCGAGGACAAATTCAGATCCTTGAATTACAGATGAGCCACATGAATTATATTTCATATCTTTCCATCCTCTTCAGGAATCCATGGTGAACCTGGAATAAAAAGATCTAAAGTGAGTAGAATACAACTGGGACCAGCCTAAATCTAAATGACTTCATTCACCCTCATTCCACTTCTCATTTAGATTCAGTCCCACTCAATTACCGTATCTCGTTAATCAGGTGGGATCCGCAGATGAGGTGGTGAAAACCATGCTGGATCATATGACCAACCCTGACAGCCAGTCACATCTTCCTCTGGAGTCAGGTGCTCCCATCATACTTTACTTGCATTGTCTTCAAATGTTTGCGGCATTAACTTATCTGAAGTCAGTGTATCCTGTTCTATTCCTCACAGGAGACACTGTGGTTGTATGTGTGAACAACCTCGGAGCCCTGTCCTGTTTGGAGATGGCGGTAGTTGCAGGAGCGGCCGTCATCTCTCTGGGTAATTTGTTAGAGTGTGTGTGCGTGTGTATACATTGATACTGCTTTTGTGTGTTTACTTCCATTAAAGTAACTGGCTTGCAGCTCGGGACCTGGCGCGCCCAAGGTGCTGACTGCTAATTAGATTGTCCACTTCTCCCGTCAGCGATGTCTGAGGATGTTGTGGAATGTAATTGGCTGTCTCCATGGTTACAGAGAAACGCGGCGTGGTGGTCGCCAGGGTTATGTCTGGGTCGTTCATGACGTCACTGGAGATGACTGGAGTGTCGCTGACCCTGATGAGAGCCACTCAGGAAACACTGAGACTGTTCGGTGAGCACGTTTGACATATAGTAACCCGCTGCTTATCCTTTTAAACCTAATGTAAAGAAGTAGTTTAACATTTTAGGAAGTAAAGTTTGATGAATTTTTCTGTCCTTATGTTCATCATCCCCGCTTCCACACAGATGCGAAGACTGCTGCAGCCGCCTGGCCCAACCTCAGCAGCGCGTGTGTAACGGGACGCAGCTACGTGTCTGATCCTCCAGTCATAAGCTCACGGCCACAAGATGACACACACTCCGAAGGTTAGTGTGTTAAGTAATAACACGTACAGTGTGTGCGTGGTTGAATTTGTTTGACGGTTCAATCATCGACTGACGTGTCGTTTCACCTGAATAGCATGTTTTTAAATAAAGTTCCTTCTCTTTTGCATTGTTTACCAGGACGTGATGTATTATCTCCTACTAAATAGCTAATTGGAATATTCAGTTCTATTTGTTCCCAATAAAAACATTTCGTAAAAGTAAACGACTATGACAATGTCTTTCTTTTTCCTGCCAGGACCACTGAGTCCTGTGATGCATCGAGTGTTAGAGAAGATTTGTTCCACACTGCTGGATAAACAGGAAGAGCTCAACTCCCTGGACCGCGCTGCCGGGGACGGAGACTGTGGGAACACTCATGCACGAGCTGCTAAAGGTAGGAAGCTGTGTTGTGTACCAACAGCGGCATTGTGCGAATAGAGAAAGAAACGCGTAAATCATGACTGTAGGAAAAGGAAAAAATCTGTGGTTGTTGAAGAAAAATAGATAATAAATCTCATTCAGTCATTCAGGAGTGGCTGCAGGATCACGTGGTCCCTGGTTGCCCGGGGCAACTGTTATCAGTCCTTGCTGGATTGGTGCAGGAGAAGATGGGCGGGTCTTCAGGAGCGGTAAGTTTTCCACTTTATTTGATCAGTAACGTTCCCTTTTTTTTTAAAGCAAATGACGGCATGCGGCGTCTTTTCCAGTTGTACAGTTTGTTCCTGACCGCTGCAGCTGGTCACGTGACTGAGAAGCAGAGCGACGCTGCAGCCTGGGCCAGTGCAGTGCATGCTGGGACACAGGCTATGAGAAGGTATGGGGCGCATCCTCTTTATGTGCCCATGTGTCATTATAAGAGGCCAAAGAGTTTTGCTTTGTTACAGCTGCTCTCAACTCAAAAGGATAAAAGAGCCACAGATTCTGACGATGGTACATATTGATCGCTTCCTAAAATATATCATGAATTCTATAGAATCCGTTTTGAGGTGATAGTTATTACAATGTGTCAGAAGTGGTGTTTTTATCAGTGCTGAATCTTCTTGTTGGGAACTGCTATAATAGTTCACCGTGGGCTTAAAGCAAATAATAATTCATAAGATAAAAACCCTAGAAATGTTTCACATCAATCTGAACTACCTGTCATGCAGATATGGTGGTGCCGACCCTGGAGACAGAACAATGGTGAGTTCTGTTTGGAAAATCATCCATAATTAGCATGTCTTCTCAGGAAAAGATATTCGTTAATCAACCACTATGTCATCATGGCTCCGTCTGCTATCACTCTGTATTTACTCAGTCACTACTCCCGATGTACTGCACACTGAGGAGCCCGCTCAACAGTGAGCAGCATAGTCAGATTAGGAACACATGCTAATTATTGTCATATTGCACCGTGTAGTAAACAGGAAGTGATTTCACCTCTGTCTTTCTCCTTGCTTCTTTTATAAGTTGGATGCTTTGTGTCCCGCCCTGGATGAGCTAATGAAGCTGACCACAGCTCCCCCTAGTGTACACATGTCTATACTACAGGCTGCTGTACAGGTACAGTAACTTACTGTATGTAGTGTACATGTGTCTCCACCTTTTATAACCATCAGCTGTCTTCAGTAACTTTTCTCCCATCCTTCTTTGTGCCTATTCTCCCTTTCTTGTCTATTTCTAGAAAGCAACCTCGGGAGCAGAAGAGACTCGCCACCTTACAGCTCGGGCGGGGCGGGCCAGCTACATCGCAGCTGAGCGGGTCACTCTGCCCGACCCTGGCGCCGTGGCTCTGGCGGCCATATTAAGAGCTGTTGTGGAAGTGCTAGAGGGTCAAAAGTAAATGCTGCAAATGAGAGAGTGAATGGTAGGGCCAGGCTAATCCTAGCAGATGAACACAATCGTAACAGAGATGTTTGGCGCTTTGAGACACATTTTAATAACATACTAATAACTAGATTGGTAAGACACAGCTGGATTTCATATGCACCATCGAGCCAGTTCAGCTTTCATTCCAAGTGGACGTTTGTGCCAAATTTAAGGAGATTCCCTCACTGGGAAGTTCTTCACCTTCCCAAGAATGGGATGGCGAGACGGATGTTCTAACAGATAAACGTCATTGTCATTGACGTTCCCACGTGAATTTGAATAAGTTCCTTGATTAAACTAATTGTGACATAAAGTGTGTCTGTGCGCATTTGTACAGCCTCTTAAAACACTCAGGGTGATGTCAGAGTTCAGTGGACAGACGAGTATCGACCAGTTCAGCAGCGATCAACGCCATTTAGCCTGTGACAAACATTGACTACATCTGTGGTAGATTGTTCTTTACATGTGTTGTTTTTTCTCTTTTGTCTGTAGACAAAGAGCTTTTTTCTTCTTCTTCTTCTTTCTTTCACATCTTCTTCTCTTCCTTTTAACTTTCATTTCTGTGTTGTTTGCACCAACTTCCTGACACACACACGTCTCACACACGCACGCACTGGCAGCGTCGCACTTGACTTTGAACACGCCCACACATGCACATATTTCAGAAACCTCCAGCAACGAAGACTCTTTCAGTTTTAGCAACACTGCTGTACAGGGTCCCCGGCAAAGGTAAATGAACATTTCTTGTAATGTGTGTTTGTGTGTGTGTTCTTTGTGCTTAACTATGAAACACGCGTGTCAGCTGGTGATGTAGAGAGTTATTTACAGTAGTCAAAACTGTTCTTGCATTTTAAAAAGTAAACATGTTTAAAGCGAGTTGTCCCTACAATATGTGACACCTGCTGTGACAGTGAGTAAAAATGAGTCCAAAGTTGGGGGGAAAAAAACATGGTACATGCAAACAAAGGATGCATGCAGTGTTATATTTTGACATGTCAGTTCTAGTTTATTGTTATGAGTTCAGTGGTTGACAATAGAGGACTAAATACCATGTTTAAGAGGAACTACGAGATGACACTTTTTTTTGATAAGCAATATCTCAACATTTTGGAAAATACACATATGTATACCATACTCCTACATCGAGGATTTGTTTAGCTGCAGTGGCAAATAAGATTTAGTTTCTTTCTTTTCACTTTGTCTCAAACCACCTGTAATACGAGTTGTTGGTATAGAGGCATCATAGTGAAATCCAATCTCTCTAATGAATAAGTACATTTCCCAGAATATTAAGCTTCTACCTTCCTGTCACATTTATTCAGACATGTGGGCTGAGTTTAAAAGCACAGCCTTCACTTCTATATTTAACTTTTTTAAACTTATCTGTGTGACAAAGACATATGGTGGGAGCAGAAAGGTGAGAAGACTTAAGCCCAACAGTTTCCTGAGCACTGGAAAGAGCGAGTCTAGTGGTGGCGAATGAAACAGCAGGCCACTGAAAAAAAGCCCTGTGGTGTGGTGAGCCTGAAGTGAGCTGCTCTGTGGTCGGGGTGTTCTTGCAAGAGACAGATAACCTGAGTCAATTAAATGAAATATGCACACAAATCCATTTACTGGTAACTCTTGGTCTGGTAGCTACTTTTGTCTGCAGTGAGGTTTAACTTTACTCGTGTTTGACATAAGACTTCTCTGCGTCTTATGTCAAAGAATCATCAGAAATCTCCAAAAGTAATGTTCAATAGAGTTCAATGGAGGCCCCCCCTCCCCCCAGCTAATAATATCTAATATTATGAGTTCAGATTGTTGTATGTGAACCCAGGTTACCCGTCACAGTGCGCTCAGCTGTGTTTGCGCTTTACTCACGTCTTGGGGCCTGCACCGTACAAACTATTGCACATAAGTCGATCTACAGTTGTGGATTTTACATACATGTTTTACACATTAGTGATTAATCTTAACCCTTAACGGGCCGTTTTTCTTCCTTGTTCAAACAGGAAATGTCTGTTTTCATGGTTTTACTCAGCCACCTGTTATCTAGAAAAATAACAAAATCAAGGCCCCGCTTGCCACAGAGATAATATATTCAGAATGCCAGGAAGCTGATGCGCTGTGCTCATTTGATTCCGTTTCTTCTACGAGACATAATAAATGGAGTCTCTGTGCCTCTCAGATGCAGTTTGCGTGCAGTCACGTCATATGCGATTGGGGGCTGCGTGGATCAGGTAAGATACAACATGACTGTTACAAAGTCATAATGAATATTAGTATTTTAGCATCACAAACAAACCGAGTTCCCCTCATGCGCAGGTGTGCCCCTGGCTGAACGTGAATATGACAACATAATGACGGTGGAGAAGCAAGAAGGTGATTCACACACGCAAACACACATTTGTAGAAGTCAATATTAACTGTGGTGTCTCCTGTGTGACTTTTCAGAAATTCTCAAGAGTATTGCAGTTACATAACAGGAAAACATAATAAGTAGTGTGTGTGCGTGTGCGTGTGCGTGTGTGTGTGTGTGTGTGTGTGTGTGGGCATGCTTGCAAATGCAGCAATGAAGCACACTGTAGGAGATGTAAAGGCAGCAGGGAAAGTCCATAAAAGAGAAATGTCACAAAAACCGAGCTGATCTCAAAAGTCTTATTTGTCTGTGCTGCAGTAAAGTAGTTTTCTACCGATAGTTACAGTTGGTCGAGACATGCTGTGTGTTTCTGTGCACTAAAATAAGCTGGTTTCAGTCGGCTTTCTCAGTTAAATTAGTTTCTTAGGTGTGATGTAACCAAGACACCTGGTTGCCGTAACTGAGGTAAGGGACTGAGAAAAGTAGGGGCTTTCTCCTGGGAAGATCACACCTGGAGAATGCTGCTGGACATGGAGGACATAAACAACAATGTGTTTTTGTGCTGAAGTTGAAACTGATTCACCTACGACCTGATTCAAACTGAAAGGCGTCGAAGAACGTTCCCTCTATGTCACCTAGCGATGACAGCTGGAGTAAAACAGTCAAGAAAGCTCAAAATCAATCTTAAATTAAACCGACGGGATCTTTTTTGCAGTGCAGACTTTTCATTGTTTCAATCAGGATGAGACAAAAGAGCATCATTTAGAAAGTAGAAAGCTGCGGCCTGACAGTCGTGTCTTACTGACTGGGACACAGTTTGATAGTTGTTCACTCGTATACTGAAGTCTTTCTTTTCTATTAACTTTCACCAGGTCCAGCTCCTCCACCTTTGCCCCCTCGCCGTCTGAAGAAACCTCGGCCTACTTCCCTCCCTCTCCCCCCCCTGCACACCTTTCAGCCTCCTGCCGGCCCACTCTCCGTCCCTCCTCCCGTCCCACCCAGATGTAAGTCGTTTGCCTTTTGCACCTCCTGTCTGTAGGTTTTCTTGCATTTCATAGAAATACCTTTTTTCTTATTCCCTTCTATTTTTTTATTGTTTCATCAGTTGACAAGCTGAGAGGAGACAGCGGATTCAAAGCCAATATCAACATCGTCTCCCTCAGCATTGGAAAACTAGTCGACATGAGACACGGTAAGAAGACAAACTCATCCCACCACACCTCTTCCACCTCGTGCTTTTTTTAAATTCGCCTGAATGTGTTTCTCATCTCTAACCAGCTGCTGTCACGGAGAGCTCTCAGAGCCCAGTAATGTGTGGGCAGTGTAGTGCTGCTCTGTCGTGCTTGAGTTCGATACAGAAGAATGTGAGTTATTGCACAAATGCAGTTTTGTTTCAGTTACTCTTTGAGAGTTAAATTAAATGTCTTATGCTCTTGTTCAGGTTTGGCTGTGTGAATTTTGTGGATGTGAGAACACTTCAGAGACCAGCGTGGACAGACTGTGTGCTGGTCAGCAGGCAGGTGTCGGTGACGACATTTACCTGCCGAACCAGAGCGAAGACGACTATCAGAACCTGGAGGACACGCTGGTTGTGTTCTGCGTGGACATTTCTGGCAGCATGAGTGTCACTACGGAGGTGTGTTGCAAGAAAATGTAACGCTTGCTATTTCCTGGATTTCTGCATGAATTGACCTTGAAATGTGATCTATATACATTATATTTCTAAAATGATAAAACACAAACAGCCACACCAGCCAGCCAGTCAGTCAGGACTGATGAGAGCTGAAACAGCTGCAGGAACTTAAAGCAAGTCCTGCTGCACTTTGTTTGATAGCAAGTGCCCTGAAATGACTTTCGTTGTGATTTGGCGCTATACAAATAAAATGAATTGAATTGAATTGAAATAGATCCTGATCTTTCATGTCTCTATTCAACCCCTACACAGGTGATTTGTTTTTGGTGAAACGTGAAACTATTTCACATCATTGAACCCTAAAATAAACAAATCTTAGTGACATACAAAAAGTGTGTAGTGGAAAAAAAAACATTTGAAGGTTAACACGCGTGGCGCTACATTCAGTAGTTTGAGCTGCAGCATGTCATGTTAATTCACACAGATATTTGAATCGTCAGAAGAACTGGTGATTGGCTCCATAGATAAAGAAAAAACAAATATTTATCTGATAATCTCAAATATATATTTATTGAAATACGTTCTTCACTTCAGGTTCAATCAAGTAGTGGATCTTCAATACACATATCCAGACTAGAGGTGAGACATTCACTGTTCTGCGTTTGCTTTGTTCACCGCTGTAACTGAATGAACTCTGTGGTTTTTTAACAAATAATATTAGTATAACACTGTTCGGCTCTCGTCTCTCAGGGTATCCAGGATGCTCTACAGAAAACATTGTCCACCATGCTGCAGCGCTCCCCTCGCAGGAGAGTGGCGCTGGTGACGTTCAGTGATGAAGTGGGGGAATTTCTTTATTTTCGATTTATAAAATTACATATTACATTTTATTGACAAATTTTAAAAGACTTTTAAAAGCAAATGACTCATGTGAAACAGTCAAGATGCTCAGAAATAATGTGACAGGAATGTGAAACACATGACTCTTCACACCATAACAACAACAACAAGACGAGACTTCCTGTTTACCGTGATGAACGAGTACACTCTGTGAAAGTCTATGTGTACCATGAATGAGCAGATGATTTCCCCTGGAGGGAAAAAAATATCTCTCACTACTTGAATCTTTTTTTTGTGTAACTGTATTAACATAAAAGGTGCCTCACTCCTCTAATCTAATTCTCACCCATTCTTGGTTTGTTTTACAGGTGGTCATATATGGCGATGGTACTAGTACTCCTCTCACTCTCAGGGACTGGACGTTGGTTGACTATGACCATATATGGCAACAGGGGACATCGTACAGCGTCCCACACTGCATTGCTGAAACCTACCAACACCTAATAAAGAGGGTCCAGGGGTAAGTGACGGCGGCCTGGCAGGTTAGGTGTTGTGTATACGTTGGCACAGAACTGCTCCGTGATTGTTTTATTTTATTCCTGTGCATCTAGTCTTCGGGATCACGGAGCTACGTGTCTTGGTCCTGCAGCATTAGCCTCAGTTGCCCTGGCATCAAGATATCCTGGTTCCAAGGTGAGAG
This sequence comes from Microctenopoma steveboyesi, assembly GCA_032359275.1. NCBI lineage: Eukaryota > Metazoa > Chordata > Actinopteri > Anabantiformes > Anabantidae > Microctenopoma > Microctenopoma steveboyesi. Next base: position 9,288,267 of record JAUMHF010000010.1, on the reverse strand, counting down.
GCTGTAAAGAACTTAAAGGAAGCACAACATTAACATTTTTTGTTCAGACTTTCAAAGCCACAATTATCTTATCAGTTCAGCTTTTGATACAGACTGAACAACGATATGACTGACTTTGTTTCTTTTAAGCTGCTATTTCCTCTCATGCATCTGAACCCATTGGCTTGGTATTGGAGTTCCTGGTGGTCTGTGTTTTGCAGGTCATTCTGTGCACTGACGGCAGAGCCAACATTGGACTGGGTGAGATGGAGGAGACTGCTTCGCTGCCCTCCTCTCTTCTCACTCCATATTTCTACAGACAGCTGGCTGTACAGGCTGTGGGGAGCGGGTGAGGCCACGCAGACACTCGTGTGACACGTGAAGAGAAAAGACGACAAAATAACTCCTCTCTCTTCTCCCAGAGTCATTATATCAGTGATGACCTTCGAAGGGATGGACTGTCGCCTGGCTGACGTCGGGAGACTGGCAGACACGACTGGAGGAAGAGTGAGTAACACGCGCTGATGCAGAAGTAAACACGACCGTCCTTTATGATGCTGGTCATTTAATGTTCACAGTTAGTGACATTATACGTTTAAGCTACATTAGATATGGTCTGTGATTTGTGTAAAACACACCACAGGATGCACACTGCGCATGTGCAGACAAATGAGCTTTACAGACTCTGACTCCCTCTGCTGTGCAGGTCAACATTGTCAACATTGGCACTGTGGCAAAAGAGATCCAGTCAGCCTCCACGGACAACGTCCTCGCAACTGCGGTCACGGCAAGACTGCTGGCTCCTGACGGGGTGTAAGCAGTAGATCAGTTTAAATATGCCACAATAGCTGATTTTTGTTTTGGTTGTCTTTCTGTTTCTATGCCTGTAGAAGCGTAGCTAATTCTTCTTTTTTCTCTTTTCTCTTTAGCTTTTTCCCTTATGAGGATGAAAACAATCACAAACTAGTGAGGAAGATAGGGAATGTAACAAAGGGGCTGGAGATCACCTTCCAGTTTTCTGTCAAACCAGAATTTACAGAGGGTGAGGCTGGTTTTATACCTGCAGAGTTTCCATTGCACTGTGAGTAGCTGGTAGCTGACTGACACCCAGCGGAGCGCTCTGTGAGAGAAAATAAGAATCAGCCGAGCATATTGCACAAATGGAATTGATCACAAAGCTCCAATGACCAGCAAACGAATGAACATAGAACACTCAAACATGTGACGTGTATTTGTGTTAGTTTTCCTCCAGAAGGGGACACTTCCATTTCAGCTACAGCTGAGCTTCAAGACCAGAGACCAGCAGAGCGTCACTCGCATCATCACCGAACAGCGACCAGTTACTACCTGCAGGTGAACAAACAGGAAGGTCTATGTATATTTTTGTAACTGACGTGTACTCCTAAAGGAGGAGCTGTGATCTGTGGTGTCTGTATTCCTTAGAGATCATTTATCTGTATTTCTCTCTGTCTCTCTGTCTGAAGTCGGGTCTGGCTTGGTAGCCTCAACATGGCGGTCGTTGGCGTTCACTGTGCTCAGCTCTGTGCCAGTTTAACCATGGAGGGTCGCGTGCAAGAAGCACAGAGCCAGCTGAAAGCGCAACAAGACCTGCTGAAACAAATCAGGTACGGCCTCAGGTTCAGCCTCTGAACTGTCAGGGAGAGAGTGAAACCCAGACAGATCTGCTCACTCATCCGGATTTAGTTTGTATTCCTAACCTTCCGGACTGTTTGTATTTGCTGATATGGTATCTATGGTGCCATCTTGTCCAGGTCTCTCTTCAATATGTGATCCTTCCTTTCGCCCCACAGGGAGCAAAGGCCGATCCGAAAAGACGAGAGTATCTACGGCAACTGGATGGACACCATGACAACAATCTGTGAGGACATCAGTCCAGAATCCCAGGTGAACGTTCATGTGATAGAAAGTGTTTATTCCCCCGTGATCTGATTGTCAAAAAGGATAATTTAAAATATTGTCAAACTAATAATTACCAACAAAAAAACATCTCTTACTCCCTGTCTCGCATTCTCCCATTTGCAGACACTCTCTGATGAAGCAGCTAAGGTGGTGTACCAGATGAAGAGAGCCAGCAGCGTCAGCAACAACAAAAGCAACACAACGGGGCCACAGAAGAGGGCAGCAAAGAAAAAACAGGCCCTTGTGGAAGGAATGTGAAAAAAAGTCATCCACATCTATGATGACTTGACTGATACTTGGCCATATTGGCTAACGGGTTTACTAGTAATCGTAGGAGTTGTGTTAGAAAAAAAGTAGCTGAAGTGGCTGTTTGTTTTCATAATGTGTCACTTCATTTAGTTTACACAGCAGAGGAAGTATAAATGAAATAAAATAATCAATATTGTATGTGTTCGGATTTCTGTTTTATAGGAAATATTCACTCATGAAAGGAAACAGTTCTACATGTTTCGTGTCAAATAAAATATTAAAATCATCGTGTGTTTTTTCTTTGTTATGTTGTACTTTTTCTCTTATTTTATATGCCTGAACTATATAATACAATACTTTTTTTATCATCTGTGACAGAGTGAGACAGAGGAGGAAGACAGACTCCCGTGGTAGACATTGCATGTTACACACAATAAAGAAGCCCTGTGTGGCGCTGTGTGATCACAGTGAGGAAGATGAAGTCTTTACTTGTGAAGAGAGGTGTGAGAATAAACCAAAAGAGGTGGAGAGAAGAATGAGAGAAGTCTTGGCTTTCCTGTGTTGAGGTACAGAGACCAGATATTACACAAAGTGTGTTATGGTTTCATCTACTGAAAAATAGGTCAGAAAGAGAAGTGGTGAAAGGTTTTAGTTATGATGCTCTCAGACCCATTGCTCAAAGCTTAAATTTGATTTAAGACATTTCCAAATGTAGTAGTAGCAGTAGTAGTATCATGTTTGTATGAATGTACTGTATGTACAGTTCAGTGTAGCGACCCTTAAAGTCCCATAGTACCACCAACCTGGTGCCATCCATTTCCAACACGGATGCCAGCATCGAGACGCCCATGCAGGTGGCCACATGCCGTGTGAAGACATCAGACCACCTGCTTTCATTTCTCCATGATTCTCATGTGCCCATTGTAGGCGCCCTAAGTGGCAGATGGAGCTCCAGAGCACTGGACCTCTGAACTGCCTGCAGCTACATGGCTCCATAACCTGCAACTTCACCTGTTAATTGTGTCCACTGTGGCATTTTTAAGCAGTTTTGCTACTGTAGTTTTCTCTGGGATCGTAACAGACAAGCTACTCTTCGCTCCCCACATACACGCTTGATGCTGGTGCTGGTTCACCAGTTGTCCTTCTTAGGACCACTTTCGGTAGGCACTCCCTAACGTGAACGGCCTGCAAGATATTTTTCTGCTTACTAAACATAAACTGGAAGAACTAATTCTTGACAAGCGTCATTGTGACCAGATATCCATCAGTAAACCCACAGTTCTAATGTCGTGGTTGACCAGTGCAAACAACAATTGCTAAGCAAGACTTAACCCCTGTCCCTTAATGATTGCTACAAAGATACTGTGATCACTGTTACGCAATAATTTACCAACTCATTTTTACCAACTCACACCTATGGACAATTTAGAGTGACCAATCCACCTAACACGCAGGTCTTTGGGTGGTGGGAGGAAACCCACAAAGAAAGGCTGTAACATCACGCTGTTTCCACAGAGACTGGAGGAATCAGGTTCAGTCCGCTGTGTGTCGGTGAGTGCAGTCAGAGCGATGCTTTGGTTTGACTCAGGAGTGACAGCGTGGAACGCACAACAGGAAACATGCTGCTGGTGCTGCTGATCGGTACATAGATGAGTCTTTATAGTGTAGCGTATTTATCTGATAGAAGCATACCAGTGACAGAATTTCAGATAGTACATTTATTCAAGAACTGTTTCATCAGTCAAGAATAGAAGAATGAGTCAGGTAGATAAATTCTTTGCATTAGCTTGTTGTTAGTTATGAAAAGTTGGCAAGAGGTGGACATTTTGATTGGGTACATGGTATCTGAGAGTCTGCATAGCTGGCTCAGGAGATAGCATCATGGGTTGAGAAGAATGACGGTTGCGATAGGGTGTGGGACGTGGGCCAGGTTAGCAAAACAAACAATTGTACTGACAAACACACATGGAGGATGAGAACACACGGTCACACAAAGGTATGCAGGTGGCATGAAGCAGCAGTTTCCCACAGCTCCATATCGACAGTGGACCCCCCACCGCAGCCAGTCTTCACCGTGTCATCAGTAAATCTCAGTCACATGCAAAATGATTGTCTGTATTTTACATCTTGTGGTACAGTGACATTCATTGAGACTGATGTACCATCTTTGTAACTGGCAGCACGTCGGTATGCTGCTTTTGTTTCAAGTGCTGTTGACATTTGACCCAGAACATCAAAATGTTGTTGACATTTTTTTTTCCAGATGTAGGTTAAGCGTCTGTGTGTGTCTATGTTTGTTCCAACTTAACCAGTTCTGCCATCTGTAACTGGAAAACACAGGACGATGAGTGGGTGTCGCGTGACTTGTCTCGCGCACCCACACACACGTGTGCACACCTTTATATTTCACAGCCCAGGCCAGCCTAAGGAGAAGACACATTTAGTTAGAAGGGATCACAATCAGGCTCGCAAGGACACCGCACAGTTGACAAAAAGAGTTCCGGACCTGTTTTGTCAACCACCTGCACTAAGGTATCGGCTTTCATCCCATACCATTTAGATATTAGGGCAGATGCTGGCATTAGCTCCAACCAATATTCTTCAGGGTAATGAAATTTAAAGATTAAGAGCTAAGTATGGAGAGATGTCATGAGAAAGGTGTATCTGGTTTATGTGTCTACGTTTTGTTCTTTTATTTCCTCTGAAAAACCTAAATATTCTGAAAAAATACACGAATTTGTTGCTGATTCAGCGGCTATGTAAAGAAATCATTTCATCTTGCCGAGTTTGCGAGTTCTGTGTATGATGATATGAGGTACGGGGTAGAATCTTCTCCTTCATTTCGGCATTTTTATCTAATTTGTGGCACCACCTGAGCATGTTGGTTTATTTCTCTTGACCTCCACCGTTTCTACTGCTACTCGAAAGATCAAACACAAGTTGCTTTACAGAGACTGTTGGAAACAACGAGCGTAAGTCCAAGTGTGGCTCTGAGAACCTTAGGACTGGTGTGGCAAAGAGCATGTCTGGACCTTGAGGCAAAAGTAAAGGTCATCTGGTTTCCAAAAAAAAGAAGAAAAAAAGGTTTTACTTATTGAGACGTAGACGAGGAGGAGACATGAAATAGTTGAACCCTCCTACGTAGAGGAGCAGGTGCACATGATTACTGGTGTTACAAACACATTCAGCTGTCAACCGCCACTGAATCAACGTTCACCTTTCTTTCTTCCCACAGGATGTCCTTATATGGCAGTTTTCTGTCTGACGAGCAGTTCCAGTGCTCCATTTGCCTCGATGTGTTCACTAACCCTTCGTCCACGCCGTGCGGCCACAGCTTCTGCATGTCCTGCATCAGCAGATACTGGGACGGACTGAAGGTGCGTCAGTGTGGACATGAGTAAATGTATTTCCTGCTGTGCTGTTACTCTTTTCATTTCCATCCCTCCCCCCCCCTCCCCCATCCATTCCTCCTCTCTCAGGTGTGTCAGTGCCCTCTCTGTAAGAAGACCTTCCAGAAGCGGCCAGAGCTGCAGATCAACAGGACCCTCCGAGAGATCACTGAGCAGTTCCGCTCCATGAGAGTAGGAGGAGGGGTGGTGGGGAGGGAGGACAAGGAGCTTAGAGGAAGAGGAGCGGGAGATGGAGGGCTGTCAAACAATTTATTCAGTGAGTTAAAGAGGAAACTGCATCGGCCTCTGCCAAAGCCCCCGACAACACAGACCTGTGACGCTCATCTCCGTGGTAAGACAGAGTCACGTCAATAAGTGAGCACACAAAACATAAACGAGATAGAAATATGATTTTTCTCTCTCACTTCTTGTTCAACCTGCCTCGAAAGACGAGTCCACCGCAGTCACAACCTCCCTGGCTTCTTCGGTACCAAACCAGAGTCCAATCGCTGCCCTGAATCACACCTCCGCACTTCCTTCAGATTTCACTCGCCCCAACGGCCGGAGAAGGTTCACTGTGAGCGGGGCTGCCACCAGCCAAAGCCTCCCTCGCTGTGCCAACCACCACAGAGGAACATTGGTAAAAGGCTGTTTATTGAGGAACAAGTCACAGTGATGTGTGGTTCCTGGAGTTCCTGGTTATGTGCTTCAGTGAGACTTTGATTTGACCCTAACCCTTTGTGACTGGTTTCAGATTTCCTGTAGGACTGATCAAATAAGTTTGTGTCCCGACTGTGAGACAGAGGATCACCCAGCTCATGACACAGTGACTATCGAAGACAAGTGGATGGAAACTAAGGTAGGAAAGCAAAACAGCTTGATGGTAAGGTTACTGGTTTCACTGGGTGAAACCTGTGGTGTGAGCTGGCACACCACAGCCACGTCACTAACTTTGATGTGAACGTGAGGTCAGTCCCGCCGCTTTGTGTGTGTGTGTGTGTGTGTGTGTAGGCTCAGCTACGTGGGTCCGGGCAAGAGATCCAGGAGAAGATTCGACACAGGCTGCTGAAGATCAGAGAGATCAGATCCTCGATGACTGAGCTGGAGGTATGTAAACCTCATGTAAATGGCAGAGGTGTGTGGCGAAACCTGTACGGCCACCTGTCATCTCTTCACATAGTTTTACCAGCTTTCCTAGATTTCGTTGACCTATTTTTGTCCAACTTTCCAAATATTTAGATTTACTGCCCCGTTTGCCTCATTCTTCTCTTGTGTCGTTGCTCACTCTTAACCCCCTCCAGATGGCCATGGAACGGGAGACAGCCGGCAGCGTTAGTCTGTTTTCTGCACTGGTGTCGGCCATCGAGCGCTCGCAGGCGGAGCTCCTGGAGGTGATGGAGATGAGCAGAAGGGCAGCTGAGCACCAGGCTAAGGCCATGATACGACAGCTGGAGCTGGAGGTCGAAGAGCTGCAGACGAGAGAGGACGCCCTTGCTGAGCTCACCCGATCAGACGACCGCATACACTGTGTCAGGGTTGGTGGGATTAAAGCTCGAAACTCATCATGAGCTGCCAGAAAACAAACATTGCTGGGAAGCTGAGTTGAGCCAACTGTGAGTCTGACATGAGCTTGTTTATTCCTACTTTCCTCCTAGATGTTTCCCATTCTCTCCAGTCCTCCACCTGCCAAAGACTGGTCTGGAGTCTCAGTGAACTCTGATCTGGGGACAGAAACCATCTACAGGTCAATGGTGGCTCTGGTGGGACGGTTCCTGGAGGATCTCAAGAATATTGCAGAGACTGGTCAGTGGAATAAAGCCTGGATTACAAGGACAAAATATGCTCTTCATCACTGAGATCATCTTGTAGATCTCTGAAGCCCGTTAGGTCCAATATGAAGGACTTTTAATTTAATATTAGTTATTAAAGTCCACCAATCAAATAATAGTTTGGTAACAACCAACACAGAGCAAAATAAAAAACGAATTATTCTCATGCCTGTCTCTCTAAACCTCTACGAGCTGTGGTGCTCAGCCCGTGACTCGTGTCTTCTCGTTGCTCTCCAGGTTTTTCTGCTTTAGCACTGGACACCAGTCCAGTACACACACATCCCAGTGAGTGTCCACTCCCGCCCCACCTTAGACAGGCTCACGAAGAAGGACGATACTATATATAAACCTGTAACTATCTGTCATCCATCATACATTTGCTGGCAGTGGAAACTATTTCTTAGCAGCGTTTTGTCCTGTTCTTGCTTTTTTTTTTCCCGCAGGGGAGAGGACAGTGCAGGAGTATGCAGGTATGCTAGACTCACATCATTATCGTGGGCACATACGTCTAAAACCACTTGCAGACTAAACAGCATTAATTCTTCAACACAGTCAACGTTACTCTGGACTCCAGCACTGCACATCCCAGACTGATGCTGTCAGAGGACATGAAAAGGGTGAGACACAGATTGACTGAGTAACGCAGCATTCAGAGTTCATATATCGTCACCAGCAGATAGAAGAGCACCTGCTGTAGCTGGTCTAGTGGATGTGTAACTGCGGTTGTGTCTATAAACTGCAGGTGAGATGTGGAGATCGGCACCAGCTGCTTCCGAACAATCCGGAGAGGTTTGACAGAGTCGTCTGCGTCCTCGGAAGGGAGGCCATAACTGCTGGGAGGCGATACTGGGAGGTAGAACTTTAAACACAGTGTCGTGACTGTGATCTTGCAATCCACACATTAAGTCACCTTAAAGCTACCGTGTGTTTTAGTTTCACAGCATTATTACAAACCAAGGATGCCGCATGCGTCTCTGAGACACAAAGAGCTTTGACTTTGGTTGTTTTCTCTTGATTCCAGTTCTTTTTTGAGTGTTTGGTTGTGTTACTCTGTCATACTGGTGTGGAACAGGTGGAGGTGAGTGGAAAGACAGCCTGGGACTTAGGGGTTGCAAGACAATCAGTAGTCAGGAAGGGGAAGATTGAAGTTACCCCAAGCAACGGATTCTGGTTCCTCAGCCTGAGAGACAAGTGAGTTGTAAAATATTTGAATTCTGAAATGTGACATGTTAAAACAACAGTAATCATGTATATGATGCTAATATGATCCTAATCAACATGTGCCAGAGCTCAGTGCAGCTCAAAGAGTATGGGCTAGGTAACCATACTAAATAAGCTAGCTAAACTCCTAATCCTCATTCAAAATAGATGCTATTATATCTTTCACACTGCTCCTTCGTGACAAACTTCGGTGGCTGTTTTTTAGCTTTTTCCAAAACATTGTTCTTGTTTAATCCTGGTCAACAAATCCTGTAAAATCTGCTTCAAGTCTGGAGTTGTTATGTAAGGTGCATGCTGGACATTCCTTCTACTTTTCCTTCATTTAATCAGATTTCCTGTGTCTTCCCTTTATTCCTCTCCTGCAGGAGTAATTATGCCTTTCGCTCTGAACCCTCTACAGACATCCACCTCAACCTCCATCCACACAAGATAGGAGTGTTTGTGGACTTTGAGAAGGGACAGGTGCAGTAAAAGAATCCTAAAATCATGGCTCTCTTTCTGTTAGGAATGGTCGTCTTGTCGTGTCTAAATGCAGGACTTCTGCTGTTCTTTCCTCACACATCTACAGGTGTCTTTCTACAACGTCGATGCTAAAATCCACATCCACGCATTCAACGACTCTTTCACTGAGCCCATCTACCCTTTCTTCAGCCCTTGTACTAATAAAGCGGGAAAGAACGACGGGCCGCTGGTCATCACACCGGTCAACATGGCGGAGTGACAAGAAGCTATTTGCCCACTTGTGTGTGGACTTTTCTGTGTGAAATCATGTCCCGCACATGAAACGTATGTACAGAGCTTGAGATGATGAACTAACAGCCTACAACTCTTTCTGGTGTGACAGCGCCACTTTCTTTCTGATGCCCTGCTGTCAATTGTATCCGCACGCCTCCATGCATCGTGCCAGTTGATTGTACTGGTGGCGACATGTTGGCGTTGATGCGCAATGGATGAAATTATTCTTCCGAAGCCGATTTTCACAATATAACAATTGTGTAATTATGAGATCATGTTTTTCATTTTTACCAAGAAACGTGTTTTTATTGTGGTGTGGCGCCCTCACCTGGGCAACACAAATGACACACCATTACCTCATGGACCCCCCCAACACTGGTCATCCACAGATTCCAACTGAAAGAAGGGGACATGTTAAAACACTATAATCTTTGGAACTCAGGGGCTTCATAAACGTTTCATGCAAAACGTGTGTGGCTCGACTCATTTCCCACTTCCCACATGCCTATTCACTTTTTTACTGCTGATGGTGGTTGGCATCTTCTCCGCTCATGAAGTCTTCTTCATATAAGGGGTTCGGATACCGTCAACCCCATTGGTGATGCCGTTGTCATTTTCTTCACAGCTCAATTTTGCCTCTTTCCTCAGATTCAGAATGGATCGGTTTGATCCCACAGACAGTTGTTTACATATCTGTCGTTTTAAGAAAACACACAGTCTTCACAGAGACCAAGACGAGAACTGAGTGACAGGACAGGGGCACTTCAGGGGGCCAATAGGATTTCAGCTGTGGCCAATGCACCTGTGGCCCCGCCCATAGAACTGCCATAGAAGCATTGATTTAGAGCCATTTATTGTTTGAGCAGAAATTCATGACTCATTCTTATGATTTCAAATGGTCTCATGAGTGTTTGAAGTTACTTAGTGTTCTCATCTGGTGTTGCCTTCATAAAATCAGAAAAACCTAAATGTTTCTCGTCCTCTCCCCTACTTCTAAAAGAACATCGAGCAGCGATTAAAATACTAAAATAACTTTATCAAGTCAAATCGTGGCAAACTAGGAGCTGCAGGTGTCGATGCGATCCTGCTGCATCTGAGCTTTGGCCTTCTGTTTCTGCAGAAGGATGTGCTCAGCGAACTCCCTGACAGCTCCCATTCCTCCCACTTGGTGGCACGCATACTTGGCCGCGTTAAGGGCCACCACTGGAGCATCTGCGGGCACCGCACTCAGACCAGCCAGGTTCAGACAGTTGACGTCCGGCTTATCGTTGCCTGAGAAGCGGGAGAAATAAATATCAAACTGTAGGACAACAGCAGCAACGCTGGGGCCAACGCACGCATACGCCGTGATTTACCCATGTACGCCACGTCCTTCCATTTCAGTTTCATCCTCTTCACTAGCGGCCTCAGGTCGTTCAGTGGCTCCTCTCCCACGCGTAGGACCTTGCAGCCCATCCTCTTGGCCAGTTTTTTACCCAGCGATCGCGCCACAGGGTCCTCCTTGGAGATGAGCAGCACGACCTGATGGAGCAAGACACAGTGTGGTGTGCGTGGAGCAATGATGTGAGCCAGCCCGGTTAAAAGTTGTACCACATCCCATATGCCAACCTCCACTTTTTCCCTCTGCAGCATTCGGATGCCCGTGGTGTCTTTGACATTAATAGACACCGTCTCCTGCGCCGACGAAGACAGAAAAATTCTCCCGTCCGTTAAACACCCGGAAACGTTGCACAACATCAGGCGGACGACCTCAGGCGTGACCCGACCGAAGTAACCGTACCTAATAAAAAGGAGCCGACCGAATGAGAAGGGAAGGAGTAAATCATTTGCAAAGGAACGTAGGTAAGTGAGTATCTCACCTGAGAACCCTCTGTTCTGCCACGGGCCAATCAATGTCCACATCTATGTCCACGCTGTACTGTGGCAGCATCTCATAGTAAGCTACCCGACCACCCTGGATAGAGGGACATAAATAGAAAAGTGAACAATAATATTAATGTGTAAGCACACAACAGTATCGTTCTGCTGCCCCGTTACCTGCAGGCAGCCCGTATTCACAATGAGATCTCTGGTGGTGAAGTAAAAGGAGCCGTTCTCGCACAGCTCTCCGTCCCAGTCCTGACGCCGTGGCCGCTTGGCGGGGTCCAGGTTTAGTGCCCCGGTTTGCTCAGAGGCTAGAATGATGGAGGGTAGGATTAAAGCCACAGAAACCACAGCCCCGTTGTTATTTCACAGATTTGTCGGCACATGACTCCAGCTGGTGTTTAGTGACTGCAGAGTGGAGTCACTGCCATTATGATATCCATGACCCAACGTTTCTTTGGCTGCCGTTATCACACAAGCGCCATAAACTTCTTTATTACAGGTGAATGATTCAAGGCGACATAGAAAGGGCTGGTGTTAAGTTGCAGGCGTTTATCTTGCACTGGTAAAGAAAAGAATAAGACAGGTTCTTACATCCTTTCTTGACCTCCTGCCAGCGGAACTGGTGTCTCCTGACCACCGAGAACACGGAGTCATATCCGCGCTCCGTGATCATGTCGAGGGCCTCGTCCAGGTGGTTCGGGTGGAGACATGGGGACGTAGCCTGGATGTTACCTAGCACGTCCACCTCTGTGAAAGCAAAGTCAACAAAGGGTGTGTGTTTCAAAGTCGCTTTAGCTCCGCTCTGTGCCAAGGGCGGTGTGTATTCACTGAACAAACAGACACGTGCGGGAGTTGAACGCCACGTACCTGGGTGCTGACTGAGAAACTCCTGGATGGTTTCTAGTGACGTGGAAGAGTCTCTGGAGACCTCGGGACTCCTGCGATGAACCTGGGCTCCCCAGGACTTCGCCACCTTCTCGATCTCATCGTGGTCCGTCGACACCCACACACTGGGAGGACGAGCATGTGTTCACACGTACACAATTAGTGTCCATAAGCCTGACATGCGATGAACTCAGGATAACTAACAACTAACTGGTCAGGTTCATCAGTGGAAAGGTTGTTGAAATAATAGAACAGATACTGTTGTATGTGTTATGAATTGAATGTTTGACAGGTGTTGGCTGCTTGTTGACAGTGTGTTACCTGTCGAATCTGTTGGAGTCGGTAGCAGCCCTCACCACCCACCCAATGAGCGGCACCCCGGCCAGCATCTTGATGTTTTTCAGAGGGATCCCTTTGCTTCCCCCTCTGGCCAGGATGAGGGCAGCTACGTGTCTCTTCGCACTCTCCTTGCTGGAGGACGGCTGCCCTTCCCCCGCCTGTCCTTTAGCATCTGCCCGGACCTGCCTGCGGGAGGATGCGTCCCGCGTCCCGTGGCGCGCTCTCACCGGCCGCCTCCGAGCGCCGCGGGCCGACAGCGAGGCGCTCTTGACGCCGTTGAGGCGTTTCGCTACGTGTCCCTGTTTGCGGGCGGCTGCGTGCTCGTCCCCGGTCGCCGCGTCAGCGCCTCTTTTCCTACCAGACATGACGGCTCCGTGGTTCCGAGGCGAGCAGTGACACCGGCGGGATGTCGCCGTGGAAGGGGAGAAGTAACCACGGGACACGGGACACGGGATCACGGACTCATATGAGGACTCCTCCTCGCCGCTTTCCGTCTTCTTCTTCTTCTTCTTTCCGTGTTTATATATGTATCCACTGTGTTATTGCCACCTACGCGTTCCGCCGGTAATGCACGAGCTCCGTTTACGTCAGTCTAGTTATGCTCCGATCAAAATGTAAACCATTAGAAAATATGAAACGTTATTATATTGTACTTTTATTGTACTCATTCTACATCAGATCAAACTTTTAACATATAGAAATATTGAATTATTTACAATTATTAGCCCTTTTGATGGCAGGGTCGTGGTTGATCTCGCACAGTCCAGAAATGTTTGGCTGTTTTCATGTCAGTGTGACTGTAGTCTGTCCCGTTTGTCTGCTTTTATTATTGTACATTTATTATATATTATTATATTTATTATATATTTATTTACATTTTTTTTTCGTTGTTGTTTGTTTTTCACCGTTGAACAGTGTCTGTTCTTATTATTGTACAGTGCTGACCATTTAAGTTTCCCCCATGGGAGATTTATACCAATAAAGTTAAAGTTATGGAACACCTCCCTATTTTAGGGTGCAAAAATCTATTAAAAAAAATTATTTACTATATGATACATGCAAAGTAATTTTATTTTGTGTTGATTTATTAGAGCCTGGATCTGTCAATAATTACCAGAAACACTGATGTTCATGCATTATTATTTTTTGTGCAGTGTCAAATACAAATAGAAAATCACATTGGGGCTGTTCCAGTGCATAAAATGCTCTTTTAAAAGTGTAAGCTATTATAAAATATGAAACGTTATTATATTGTACTTTTGTTGGGCTAATTTTGTTAGTCTACGTGAGACCTAACGTTTGATATAAAATAAAAACATTTTTTTACAATTATTGACTACTTCAATGCCAGGTTCTAAAATTCACGCCAAATGGATGAATACAGCCAAAATATTCAAAAAATAACAACAAAGAAAGTACATTTCAAAACCTGCACTTTTACTTTTACCAGAGTATTTTTTTCACAAAAGTATCTGTACTTCTACTTTAGTAGAGAATGTGAGTACTTTTGACACGTCTGTTTCTTATAACAATAAGCATCACATTACAGTGGAGGAGTGCCAGGAGGTCTCGGCAGCGTGGCAACGTGGGAAGCAGACAGAATTAGAAACTACCTAGTGGAGAAATGACACTTATATGGATGGAGCAGCTTCAGCTTTCTTTAAACGTTGCAAAAGATGCGTTGGCGTCTCGTACTGTTTGGCTTCAGTGAACATGTAGGCCATGAGTTGTTCTGTGCTTTGCTCTTTTATTTTTCTTTAGCAGTATTGTTTGTCCGGGAGGGGAGAAGGTGGGGGTCATCAGTAAAAAATAACTGTCCGTTGGGAAAAAGGTTGGGAAGCACTGCTTTAGATCATTGTCTTGCTGAATAACCTGGTTGTGCTGAAGCTTCAAACCAATGATAATGACTAGATATCATCTGTGTGTGAAGTATAAAATAAAACAGTTTAAAAGCTGTTTTATTCTAGTGCAGACAAAGTTAATGGGATATTTCGTAGTGATGAGCCCACAAAGAATGATTATTTCAGCCCACAGCTTTACTGTGATGTTGTGCAGTTGTGTGTGTTTTTCCAGGCTCAGCTCGGGACACAATCACCAACTACTCTATAACAGACAGTGCAAAGTGCGGGTCACATAGTAAGATGGGCTTCTTCAGTGCAACCACACGCCTGCAGAAGTACACCCGCCAGTATGCTACCTCACCAGTGTCACCACCCATTGCTGAGAAAACAAAGCCTTTCAGTTGACTTTCAGTAATAACTTGACAGAGGGAGGAGGAAAGAAAAGAGACGAGAGAAACAAAGTAAAAGGAATAGAAATGAGTAGGCTGGTATTCCTTTAGGAGACTTACTGTTGCATGCTTTTATTTGTGGTGTTGTTTCTCCATATAATGTGATCATGTTTACAGGCTCAATACATTTTTGTAGTATTCATAACCTTCCATTGTGTTTTGACACCACTAGGAGTCACCAAAGGCATATCCGAATGCTTCCCACAGGAGCTTTACCTTCCAGGTGTGAGATGGCTCAGCTTCTTTCAGACAGCCTCCTCTGACTGCCTGGCTGCCAGCGTCGGGATGGGAGAAGAGACGGACTGTTGGAAAAATGTCAAAACCTTTTTATCCACCATCAGTTGCACAGTGTCCCCACAGACACGATCCTTTAAGCCTGGGCTTGGGCTCTGAGGCAGCGCAGTGTTTCTATGCAGTAGTAATAACTTGTCTTGTGGGAAGAACCACTGATGGTTATGATGAAGTAACAGGACACCTCGGTGTGTGTCCTTGCTTAGGGCAAGATTCAAAACAAACATGTGTGTTCCTTTCATTTGGAAATATGTGTGAAGAGGGGGGAGAGAAGGAAACAACAGTAGCATGTAAGAGACAAGGCGTTAAAGTGGTGCAAAGTCAAATAAGCTTCTCCTCTCTCTCTCTCTCTCTCTCCTCCTGGCTTCTGCGTCTTTATTTTCCTGCAGGTCCTCTGGAATTTAATGTATACACTGCCTAATTCAGAGAGATTCGGCGAGGAGGCAAGAGCAGTAACAGACTTTATTATCAAAATTCAGACACATGAATGACAAATGGGTTTATAAGGGCAAACCTAGAAGGGGATAATAGTTTCGGTAACAGTTAGGAAGGGGAGAAGAAGAGAGCGGAGGCAGCCGGCCTGCTCATCTACCCAAACTACTCAAACAGCCCCGGTGGCATACCGTTCATTCATTCATCCTGCACCACTCCCCTCATCGCACTCCTCTCTTCTATAACCTGCTCTGACTTCTCATCCTCCGTTCAGCCGACAAAGGTTCCACGCGCATTTGTTTATGCGTTCTAGGTGTTTGTTTTGGACACGAGATTGTGTTTATCTGCGCATGCAAATAGAAAATCGTGCGTCAGGTGACATGCGGGAAGTCACAGAGGGACTCCTCGCCACAGTGAAAGAGAAACTAAATGACACTAAGCATGAAATTAATAAGAACTATAAAAAAATACTGTTTATTGCAGTGCATTTGTGCAACCACTAAATTAAGGACCAAGATGTTCCACACGCTCATGACAAAGGTTGGAGCATGTGTCGCACAAACATACATAACAAATAAACCTGCACCTGCCTCAATGAAATAAGTCACTTCCTACTACTTTATTCCCCAAATGAGCAGCAAAGCATCTGTCACGTGATGCTCACATTATGTGGCATTCTGGCAAATACACTGTGCTTTAGCGTAGCTTAGCATAAAGACAAGACAAGAGAGAGACTAGTGGGATGGAGTTCAGAGATACTGGTAGGTGAGGGTGGCTCAGTCTCCCGGCTGTGGCTTCACGTTCAGTGGTCACACTTGAGAAGGTCAATGTCTGTGAGTCGATTAGAGTAAATTATGATGTTAAATGTTAATCATTTAAATGATTTTTGATTTATTGATTACCACTGACCCGACAAGCATGACATTTTTCTTAGTTTGGTCTGATTGGGTTCCTAAAAATACATGTAGCCCTCCCTCCTGTTTTGTTGTCTGCAGGTTATTATGTTTAGGTTTTAGGTGTTTCTTGAGGCCACTTAAAGGTTTGTGTGTGTGTGTGTGTGTTTGTGTTTGTTGGTTGGGTCTATTACAAAGACAAGGGATCAGTGGAAGAGCAGAGGGGGGTTGTAAACACACAACAGAGAGAGAGAGAGAGAGAAAGGTGGGGCAGAGAATGATCCCTGAATGAGTCATTTACATACCTACAGCCCTATATTTGTCATTTTAGCTGTGAAAATAGACTAATTAACTTAAGTCTCACTGGGATGTGAAGTGATACTACAGCCACACCGTATAAACCCATAGTAACCAGCAGATAGTGACCAGCTACCACGAGCTACAGTTAGATCTAGAAATCACTAATTAAAATTTCTTATTATTTCTTTTGTGAACTTTTGTGCAACATTTAGTTCATAGAGCAAACTTTAGTTTACTCACTGCCATAAAACAAACAACAAACACGCTAAGCATCTTTGTTTGGATAATGATAAAAAATGAAAAGTCTGTCATCATAATGAATGTATTTTCTATTGACCAACTGTTTGCACCTAGCAGTATTTCATTCTGAGGTCCTGTGCATCTCCGGTAAAGTGACCAGCAATAGAAAAGGAAATCACTGCTCGTGTCTAATGAAGAGTTAATGAGGCACATTGCATGCATTTCTGAATGAATGTATGCGTTCTGGCGTCACGGTGGTGTGGTGGTTAGCACTGTCGCCTTACAGCTAGAAGGACCCGGGTTTGAGTCCCGGGGTCGGCCGGGTGCCTTTCTGTGTGGAGTTTGCATGTTCTCCCCGTGTCTGCGTGGGTTTCCTCCAGGTACTCCAGTTTCCTCCCACCGTCCAAAGACATGCATGTTAGGTTGATTGGTCACTGTAAATTGTTCGTAGGAATGTGAGTGTGCATGGTTGTTCGTCTGTATTGGCCATGCGATGGACTGGCGATTTGTCCAGGGTGTACCCCGCCTCTCGCCCGAAGGCAGCTGGGATAGGCTCCAGCACCCACCGCGACCCGGTTTCGGATAAGCGGAAGACAATGGATGGATGGATGTATGCGTTCTTTGACACGCTCTGCATCCGAGTAGAAACCTGAAGCAAATGTGGTATCAAAATAATTCACATTTGAATTTACTAATGTTAGGAACACTTCCTCTTAATTTTCCTACGGGACAAAAAGGGAGCATTGAATCCGTTTCCTTAAAAGTTTTGTGCACTAAATAACAAGTAAAAAGAGAAAACAGTGGAAGGTCTTAGCCCATCACAGCACATGCCCAGGAACAGGAAGGAGGCTGCCGCGAATCTGCCTACCGCTGACGTTTATGCTCATCGTGATTACACAAGCTAAACTATAGTTGCACGTCGAACACGCATCAGGGGAAAAAAAGAAAAATAACACGTAATACGTCACAAGCACATAAATAGTGAACATCTCTGATGATACACACAGAGGCCACAGCTAATTATGTCTAACAGTGCAGTGCAGCTGCAAGCCTGGTTTATCAAATAACAGAGACACCTGTTGTTGCACACAGTCAAATGTGACTGTGTTAGGAAGCTCAAACAGTGCCAACATTCTCACCTTCATGAAGGGAGAGCGTGCGGCAGGATGCATCTGATCAACGTAAGCGAATGTGGAAATACACGCCGTGACCGTCCCAGTGCAGCAGGGCATCTTCAAACATGAAGATGGCAAAAAAGGAAGAAAACCGCTGCAGTGGCACAATGAGTCTGTAAATGTGCTTCTGTCAGACAAACATGTGTAGTTTCAGGAACCAGCTCACGAGGAACACGCCTCTGAATCCACAAAGTTCAACGTTGTCCATGATCATGGACTGATAAAAAAAAAGCATCTCCACTCAGGTAACTTTGAACTTATTTAGTTCT
The DNA here is from genome assembly GCA_032359275.1 of Microctenopoma steveboyesi. NCBI lineage: Eukaryota > Metazoa > Chordata > Actinopteri > Anabantiformes > Anabantidae > Microctenopoma > Microctenopoma steveboyesi. The sequence continues at coordinate 9,269,965 of JAUMHF010000010.1, read as the reverse complement.
CAGCGCTTTTATTTGTTGGATGTTGGTACAATGATTACAGTCTCCTGACCCTCTTTGTCTGTTGTGCTTGTGCATCTCCAAGGGGGGGGGGGGTGCACCCTTACCCTACACACACACTCTCTATTCCCTGCATTTTCTTCTTTTTCTTGCCATTTCCAGCGCCCCCCCCCCTCCCCTACACACACACACACACACACACACACACACACACACCTTTGAGTGGAATGGAGAAGAGGTGGAGATAGAGAGGAAAGGAAAGGCTGAAACAGATAGAGAGAAAGGAGGGGTAAACCGGTTCAGCAGGTATACTGAGGCCTAACACAGGCTCTCTGCAGCCTGTTGTCACCGTTATTTCTGGGGCGCATGCGCGCTGAGCTCTGTTTCCTGCTTTTTAAATGAGTACCTGTGCTGCTTATGACCCACCTCTGTTGGCTGTGCGTGTGTGTGCGTGTGTGTGTGTGTGTGTGTTAGGAGATATCGGTCGCGTTTCCCTCTAACCCGCTCCGTCACCCACTCACACACACTCTCCCGTTATCTGAGGGCGCCGAGGGCGAGATTCGTCTTTACCTGTCCGAGCTGCTCACCTGGGAGGACTCACCTGTTCCGACGCCGAAGCAAACGTCCTCCGCTCTGCGATTTGGAGAAAGAAAAGGTTCACGGTGGGGCGCGCGGGGGAGAAAGAAGGAGAGAAAGTCCACAACCTGCGAGGAGGAAGGAGAAGAGGCGACCGACACCTTCCATGTTTTTTTTTATCGTCCCACTTATGAGTTTCCTGCTTTTGTAACTATCTGTTGTCAATACGACGCCAACACCGGCTCCTGTGCAGCTGCACCAGAAGAACAGGAGACTAACTCAACATGCCGAGGGCTTTTTTGGTGAAAAAGGCCAATGTTTCGCCGGGAAAGCGGAACTGGAGCGAACTCCCCGACCATAAACGAGGGGACGTCTACATCCCAGGTGAGTCCGCGCCGTTGTAACGAGACACGTTTGGGTGTTTAACTTCCGAAACGCAGGGGATTTACGGGTCCAAAGACGTGTCCAGGCCCATTGGAAGGCGCGGAGGGATCGGGTAGTCCGTGTAACGGGGCGGCTGCACTCAGGGGCCACTGAATAACGGGAAACACAGCGGGCCGCGGAGACGGAGCCCTGCGGTCCGGGGGAAGTCGCGCAGTTCGAGCTTCCCAATTATTCTTCCGTCTCGTTTTAATGTTTGTTTAGTGCCAAAACAAACCTACCGGGCTGGTTTAAATCAAACGAGAATACCTCAATGCAGCGTGATGCTTACATAAAATCATTATGTAAACCATAAAGTTCCTGTATGAGCACGTTCGTTCTCATATCTGTCGTTTACCAGCTCTAGTATTTGTTGGGGCCTATAAACTTATCACAAGGGCCCGTTGCTTTTCACATACCGACCTTCAACCCCTGATTGCAGCCTTCTTCCTCGTACAGCCAAGCATTGAACCGACCTGTAGTTCCAACAAAGACTTAATATACAGAGCTCTGCGCAGGAAGGACGCACGTTTGAATGAAACTCACCGCGGGCTCATTAGAGGGAGTTTTTGGAATTTAAAAGCTGTTCTCACACATATAAAGCAAAAATGAACATACGTGGCTGCTTAATATATGAGTCCAGACACGACACGGATTACCTGAGAGGATCACATTATTGTGTTTTCTGATTAGGACGTTTTAACTGTCAGACTGGAGCTCGTCGTTTTTCCCTTCAGCTAAGGTGTGTTTGCGCCGACTTTGCATTAAAATGACAAGTCTACCTCTTAACTAACAACTGTTGTTATACCCCCCTCTCTCTCTCCCTGAGAACAATCCCCATTGTTTCCGTCGGCGGAGTTTTTTTTATTGTAAGACCACATCGGTATCAGATAACAAGTAACGGACTGCACCCTAAACCCAAAGCTCTGTCTCGCTCTCCCTCTCCCTCTCGTCCACCCTTCCCCCTCTCAGTGTGTCTCCTTCTCTCCTCAGCCCATCACCGTTAACTTTTAATCATTGACTTTTACATCCTCTCTGCTGTTTGAAACCGGAACACTTGGAGGATCTAAACCGCAGCTTATTGCCACTATGTCCTGTAGTTGTCTTTCAAAGACAACGAATCAGTTATAAAAAAAAGTGTCTTTTCATCAAAGTGAGCCCTCTCACACAGGAATCCGTCTCCAGAATAAAGAACAACGCTGTCGTGCGTAATTACGCATAGTTAACACTCCTTTCCGAGCAGCAACGATCTCAGCTGAACCTTCTGGTATGTGCCGTTACTTGATGTACCTGCCTGACGTGTGTGTTTTGTATGTGTGCGACACACACACACTCACACAGAGTATGGTAATTGCCTAGTGAACGGGCGTGTTGAATACTTCTGTGACATACAAATACAAAATAATCTGTGTGGACAATTTTCTGTGTGTGGGTGTGGGTGCAGGGATTTATTTTTATCTCCCAAACCGCCAACATGTTTTTCCTATAGGTCATCAGTCTCACATTAAAGCCTCTGCTTAGCCTACCATCCCATTTAGCTCAGACGCAGTCTCGGCCCCACAACGAGTGCACATCATCCTTCAGAATAACTGGTTTATGTAAGATCACACGTAACGTTGTTTAGAAGCACAAGGCGTGCTGAGAAAGACTGAGTACAGTAACGGAGCCTGGAGGTGTAGGACTTGATAGTAGGCTTGATAGTGGATGTCATATTGACAGATTATAGGTTTACTTAATTATGAAATCACAGTGTTACTGAACTTCCATAAGAGATAACAAATGTGTGGGGAATAAAAAAAAGGAATGTGATCATAAAACAATGGCTAAGCAATGAAAAGGGACTAAAACAGATTATTCATTTATCAATTAATCTGGTGTTTGGAGTTGTCGATTTGTGAGGCCAGTATCCATGTTGATGTTTGAGACCGTGATTGGGCAGCATCTCATTTCAGCATATTATTGTTGCCTGCTGAGAGGCAGATGAGAAGACGGACATGTATGTACAGTAAATACAGGATGCAACAAAGCTGGGGGCAATATTACAATAAATGTTAAATCATATAACCTTCGAGTATTTTAGAACACCTGATATGTAACTTATTTGCTTTAGAGATGCTGGACAAGTGGATTCGGTTACGAGAGCGGACAGAACCGCTCTACCTGGTTCAACCTGTTTCCTTTTTTTTTGCACAAAGCTAAGCTAACACTAACACTCGCGTAGTATAAATCTTTTCGTGCAATTGTCAGCACAAAAGGAAATAATTATATCCCCAAAAATGTCAAACTATCATTACACCAACGGTTTCCAATGTGTGTCCTGAGGCTGAGTTGATGTTTATTGGCTGGAAGGAAATGTAACGGACCCTACAGACTGTCTACGCCTTCAGCAAACACACACACTCTTAAATGGACTCACACCCTGTGTTTGATAAAGTTATCTACCAGTTGTTGACTCTTTCGCTCAGCTGAGCGTCATTAAATGGTTGGAAAGGAAATATTGAAGCGTTCAGTCAGCTACTCGCTTTCTCTCTTTTTCTTTCCCTCTCCTTCTATTGAAGTAGAAACACTGGGGTGGTTTGAATCCCCTCACCCTACCTTCCAAGCACATATTACCCAAGCGCGCACACACACACACACACACCTCATTCATTGGTGACAGGGCTGAAGGAGGGGTGAACAAACAATACAAGATGAGATTAAATGTCCAAGCAGCAGCAGTCACCACAGAAACGATCACCACGCAGGAGTAATTGAGAAACGTGTGGGACACGCTTTATTGATCCCGTCATGCTAACAAATTCTCACAAAACGACGTATTAACACCTGAGATAGCTGCACTAACTGGCACCTACAGTACCTGCCTAACCCTAACCAAACGCCCAAGACATCTCGCCAGGCGCATTAATTCCTTTTACCCCCAAATGAACTGTCCAATGTATCTGTAACGGAAGACACTGAGAGGGAACCAGGTAGTGAACACCTGTACATAAAACATGCATGTTAGTTCAGAATAGTTGCCTTTGTCTTTTTTTACCCTCGGGTCAGTCACAATAGTTCCTGATTAAAATTAGGATTTGTACAGCACACATGGAACGAGCCATCCCTTCAGGTGCTGCCGCCGAGCTGCAGCTGTGTCACAGAGTACCGTTACCTCCGCTGCTTGGCAGTGGTTAACGTGTCTTCGTCTTTTAGAGCTCACTGCAGGGCTTCATTTGCATTTACATTTGAGTATTATCTGATTGAGGCCTGGTAAACTCAACTGATTCATTGTTCGCTGGGCTGGACCACGCCTGCCTTTGGGCTACCCGAGTATAAAAAGGCAGGCACCTGCGCTCATAATGGAGGCTCGGTGGTTTCTATGACTCTTTCAGTGGGGTTCTGTTTTAATGTGCTCATACACAAAACAAGCACGCGCTAACCTGCACTCACACACACACACACGCACACGCACAGGCAGGCATCCACCCCTGCGGAGGTGGATTGTTTGAGGAAGGTACGGAGCTGGTGCTGCAAGACAGTCTGGTCTGGCAAGTTTAACTGTAGTGGCAGTGTGTGTGTGTGTGTGTCTGTGAGTGTGTGTGTGTGTTGGCACATGAGTGCATGTGAAATAGATTGCTCAAAACAATAGGTCAAACATACGTACACCTACGCCCATGCACGTATTAAGGCCTGCGTGTTTGCTAATTGAGAGATTGTGTAAATATAGTGCTGCAGGTTGAGCGCTGATTGTGAAACACACCAAAAAAAAAACTCTGCCTTAGTTTCCTACTGTCTCTTTTCCTTGTTTTCTTAATTTCTTCCCCATTTGCTGTCATTTATTTCAAAGATTCAAACCTGTAGTTAGTTTGTGTTTTGGGAATAAAATGTGAAAATAAAGAGTGAAATAGAAAGCTGCCACTCTACTCGGGTATTTTTCCAGGCAACTGATTATTTTTTTGACTTCTTCTTCTTATTATTATTGTTATTAAAATTATTGGGACACTGTTTGAGCCATAAAGTGTCTTAAAATAAGTTAAAACTGATCTACTATTAAGAAAATAATCACTTATAATCAGCTATAACTGCTAATAAATCTTTTGTCAATTTGCTAATGGATTATTCATGTACTGTGCTCTTACAATTCTTAGTTTTACAATTCTTAGTTACCTTTTAATAATAATAGCATTTATAAAAAATGAGAAGCAAAGACAAGACAATGTAAAAACAAAAGTATATAAAAATCACCAAATGGAATCAACATCTAACTCTAGATATTAAAAGTTGGGACATAACTGTTCATCTCTCTTCTTTTAGTCGCCATCTTCCCTCCGTCCATGCTGATGGAGGCTGAAGCCAGCCCTGCTGAGGCCACGCTGCTCTGCCTCGCTAAGCACTCCTTATCCGACACGCAGACACAGGCCGAGCTGCCGTCCAGCACGGTGCTGGGCCGACCACGGAGCCCGGCTGCTTCACCAGAGGAGAGGTCAGAGGTCAGGAGGAGGTCGCAGGGTGGCTCCACGTATGTCCGATCCAAAATCAAGGTGAGAAAATAGGCAGAGACGGATATTTACTTCAGTCAGCCAGTACGTAACGTAGCTAACACTGAATGTGAAAGATACAGTACTGTATTTCCATATCAGCCATTATTTTTATTAGTTTGAGATTTTGTTTTTGAGTAATACAGACGCATCTCTCCCCACCACAGGTGACTACAGGCGAGTTACCCTCCAGCCCTCTTCGTCCTCTTCCTCTCTCGTTTCCTGTCATTCCCACATCGCCTTCTTTAACCTCAAATGTGGCATTTGATCTGACGCCAGTGACCCTGACATCATCTCCGCCCCCAGTGGTCTCCATGGTGACCAGATCAACAGGTCAAAGTCAGAGTTCAGCGACGGGGACAACGGGACCATATATGTGCCAGGTAGGCCGGCAAGACTGGAACAACCAAATACAAATCGCTGTTTGATGCACAGGACACTTACTGTACCACAAATAATTACGTTACCAGTATAGTGAAAGCCTGTCGCCTCGTGCAGGTTTGTCAGAAGACGTTCCAGTACCAGCGGATGCTAAACAGACACGTGAAGTGTCACAACGAGACCAAGAAGCACCTGTGCAGCTTCTGCGGCAAAGGTTTCAACGACACCTTCGACCTTAAGAGACACGTACGCACGCATACAGGTAGATCACACACACACACACACACACACACACAACTTCAAACTCAAGAAAGCATATTTATATATATGTTTTTGTTTTGTTTTTTAACAGGAGTACGTCCGTACAAGTGCACCCTCTGTGAGAAGGCCTTCACCCAGCGCTGCTCTCTGGAGTCCCACATGAAGAAGATCCACAGCGTCACCCTGAAGTACGCGTACAAGGAGCGACGCAACAAGCTGTACGTGTGCGAAGAGTGTGGACACACGGCAGGAACTCAGGACGAGCTGCTCATCCACATCCACTCGCTTCACCCCAACAGTGCCCTGTTGAAGGGGAAGGCTGCACGGAGGGCGGAAGGAAGAGGAGCAGGGGGAGACGGAGAAGGAGAGGGAGAGGGAGAGTCTTTCGGAGGATCCGCGCCGGGTTCTCCTCAAGGAGTTGATAGTGATGATACCACGGGTTCAGCGGGGCAGTAGGGGGCTGGATGAAGGATGAACAGATCTATTTACAGATCAAAGTACTGTAAAGTAATAAAATACAGGTGGAGTACAAAGTAAAAGCACTGTTTGTATACATGTATGCATATTTATAAATGTGTGTGTAAGGATTTTGGGCATCTGTATATAACGTAAAGCTTTTGTTGTCGTCCGTCGAAGTCAAGGGACAAAGGTCAAGACTTTGACTAATATATATTTTTAAATGGGATTTTTACGTGGGTGAGCTCATCAACATATCTGACAATACTAACATATTTTTCTGTATTTACATTGATAACGAATGTTACTTTATAAATATCAGCAATTCTGTGCAGAGAAACACGATTTTTTTCTACGAAATTACTTTCATTCATTCATTAAAGGGAGTAATATATTACGTGAGAATGCACTTTCTTTCTTTGGTCTGAATGTGGAACTGTGTGAAATGTGTTGTGGCTCAAGACAAGAGGAGTAAACTCAAAGGTACTGTTTTATAATGAAAGTCACACATTTCATGGGTAGCAATTTAAAAAAATCAGGTTTCCAAAAACGAGCAGCATAGGAAAGCAACTACCTGCTGTGGTTCAGCTTTTCCTCCATCAACTTCTGTTCATGAATTTGTGCGGTCCAAACTGAGACAAAAATGAGCTGAGCTTCAGTTTGACCATTTCACAAATGAATGTTACTACCCAAGTTATGGCCGTTACATTATTAGGTTTTCACTGCTCAAACATTATGGTCAAAAAACAACTGATAATGATACACTGCTCATAGAAATGTAAAGGAACACAATCAAAACACATTCAGGGCTCATTTTGAAAAGGAAAATCATGCTGGATATCCATACCGAAAAATGTCACGTACACAGTTCTACTCGTACAACTTGCAGGGAAATGTGTCCCTGTCTCTCCAACTATATGGCCATGCAGCAATAGGAAGGGCATAACAATAGTGCAAACAAGAAGAAAAAGAGAAATGTACATCAGACAACTGTCTGATGTGCAATGGGTAGCGTGTTAAGAACACATCATTTCATGAAAATATAAAAGGATCAACTTACAGAAGGCTTAATTCAAGGTCAACTCCTGCCACATGAGGCCCAACAGTATCATGCTCCAGGAAGAACCTGGGGCCCACTGCACCAGCAAAGGCTGTAAGAGGTCTAACGATTTCCTCCTGATATTTAATGACAGCCAGGGTCCCATCATCTATCCTGTACCTGTACAGGTCTGTGCTTCCTTCTGTGTAGGTCTGCCTCCATAGACCTACATTTACCAGATTACTCAGATTGAAACCTGCTCTCATCTGTGAAACACACAGGGCTCAAGGGCTGGAACCCGTAAATTCTGGTGTTTTCTGGCTAATGACAGTCGTTGCCTTAACATATATCCCGAACATGATGTAACGCTAACTCTGGATGGTCTCTGGTTGAGAAATAAAAATAACTAACACGCATAGGTCTTAATCAGGAAAGTACGTAGTATTTGTTTTGTATCAGGTAGATTTAGACACAGTTTACTCCTAGACTTCCTTACAATGTCAAACATAGACACAGTCACTAAGTTATTAAGCAAGTAAAACCTCATCAAACAATTAATTCAATAATAGTCAACAATGCTGTGTGTTTTGAATGGAAAGGTGTCAGTGAATCATACCTCTACACACTGGGTGTTTGAGTGCAGAAAAGATGAATGTTATGTCTGTGTGTGTGTTTTAGAAAGACAGAGGTTGCGGCTGGGAGGGCGAGGTTGGATTCCTGGTCTCTGTCGGGTCTTGTTGGAGGATTCCAGCAAACACCCTTCAGCCTGAGGATACAGGGAGGCGGATTCAGGTGACAACTGTATAACGGTCTATAAAGGTAACTGATTGCTGATTGTGTTAGAAAAGGTCATGGTTATGATTCACACCACCTGTTTATTGACTAAGAAAACATATACAGTATGATATCAAACTTTATCAAACTCAACTTTTGTTTTTTTGTCTTCATGTCTGATGTTTTTTCACAGTTTGATGTACTCACTTAATCCTGGCTTTCTTTGAAACATTGGGCACATTTATGATTCATCCTTCAGAATGGTGATCTCCCTAACTTCTATAGTCTCCCCCATGACGCTGACATTTCTGGCTTTTAGTGAATGTTCACAGAATGGATCCTCATGAACTTTCTAAATTCTTTAGTTTACTTAGCTGATTAGAATGTAAAATAAATATAATAAATATTACATAACATGAATAAAAATTACTCTTGGTTGACCAATTCGTTTTATTGGTTTGTTACTTTTATATATTTAGTCAAAAATAATATGTCTACATTGTTTTACAGACAGGTCTCACACACTAAAACTGTGGAAATTAAGAATCTATGGTTTTATTATTCTATATATAATAAATAGTAAAATGCATTAGTTCCTACAGTTGTTCATTCATCATAATATTTTGTTAACCTCTCTGTTTTACGTTTTATTCCTGTGTTGATTTATGCTTTATCTGCTTATTTCTTTCACCGCTATGTGTCGCTGCATGCGTCATTGCAGTGCGCCTGCCGTCTGCTGACCACGTGACTTGTGTCAACACGGAAGTGTTTCGTGTCTTTGAAAACAAGGCGCCACGGGGCCGCGGCAGCTCCACAAGTAAAAGGTAAGCTACGCTGCAAGGCACAGACATAATAACACACGTAACTGTTTTCTCTGATGAAGCTTTCTGCACGTGTTGCCTGCTGCATTTGACTTTTGTGTCTTATTAATCAAATATTATTCCTACCTTGGCTCTGCTTATGTTATCTTATGTTGGCTAAAGTTAGAGGATGTAGCTCCGATGACTTGTGTAATGGGTTTTATTTCTGAATCCAAAGGGATGCCAGCGTCGGAGCGGGTCCAGCTGGGTCGGAAACGCGCCCTGCCCCCGTGTCCGAACCCGCTGTTCCTTAAGTGGCTCACCGAGCTCCGGGACGAGGCGAAAGAGAAAGGCCTGAAGATCCAGTACACATATCAGAAGGTTAGTTGGACGATGTGTTTACCTAATCCCTAAATGTCTTTTGTTTTGTTGTGTGCCATTTTGTCTTTGCTTAAAGCGCGGTTTACAATAAGCACAACACCCAGTATAAAGACACTTTCCAGAAATGTAATTTACAGTTTACATTTCCCCTCTTGTACAGGCACCTAAAATCACAAGCAGGAACAGGCACATTAGATCTCACACATACTAGATAGGCCATCATCTGCCTGTAATGCGAGGGAACAGAGAAGTGACAAATACTAACAGGTGAACAAAGATATTTAGTGTGGCTTCACAAGACACACACCCCGGTCCTTTTACAGACACAGGTCGTGCATGGTTGCACAGACAAAATAAACTGTACAGAGAAAATTGCCGACTGTAATAAAAGAAATTTCCTACACATCGTATCTCATAGTGTCATTTAGTGAGATACAGATGTTAAAAAGAAGCACCCGTGTTAAATTCTATAACATTTTTTAAATATTTAGTCTTTGAACTCTCACTTAAGCCAGAGAGACTGCAAAGAGCCAGCACACCTAGCAGACAGCATCAAATCTGGATGCTAAGAGTAATCCCAGTTTTATGTGGAAGTGCTGACCTTAACCCTGTGAGACGCCGTTGGGATGAACTCAGAAGAGCCCGACACCACTGTGGAACCTTTCTAATGCTCTCGTGTGCGAATCGAGACAGTGATGCAGATTTTATTTTAGCAATCATGTTCCTATAAAATGGATTCATGTAACAATATCAGATTAGAATAGAAGAACAATGTGTTTTTGTTCTCCAGGCCATCAACTCTTTGAATAAGTATCCATTACCACTACAAAACGCTAAAGAGGCAAAGATCCTGCAGAACTTTGGAGACGGCATTTGTAAAATACTGGATGAAAAACTGCAAAGGTACTACAGCAAGAACGGTAAGAGACGCATGGATTAGAACGGCAGAACAGTTACAAAACTCAGGATGCCGTGTTTTTCATTCTGAGTTGGAGCAGCAAATATGTTTGCAGTTACAGCACCGGTCGCCTGTTTTTTTCACCTCTGCTTCAGGACCAGAGGCTCCTATTCACTCCCTCCATAATATAGCACCCCCTCCTGGCACATCGGACAACAACAGCCTGGCTCCTTCCAGAAAGGTAATCAAGTCAGTGTGCGATTAAAAGACATTTGACGCTGTTCCTCAGCTGTGTGTCTCTCCACTCTCGTTCCTACAGTTAAGGACAAATGAAATTACATAAATCACATATGAATGCAACAAATGTTGTTTTCCTCTGTGGTTTATCTTTGAATGTAGAAAAATGCAGCAGAGGAACAAGCGAAGAACAAAGGAGGAGGAGCAGCAGCAGGAGGAGGAGGTGGTAGGAAGAAGAAGAGAGAGTACGTGCCTCAGAAGAGGTCTGGGGGTTATGCTGTCCTACTGACTCTTTACAGACAATCACAGGTACAACTTTCTCAGTCTGAGTTGGAAATACAGTGCGTACAGGCGTAATCTACATGACATGGTGTCATTGTCTCTGCATCTGCAGATCTCCGGTAGTAAAGGTTATATGTTTAAAATGGAGCTACAAACTGAAGCCCAGCTTCTCTGTGATAAATCTTTCACGGTGGTGAGTTGAAGAACGTCAACAATGCAGCGTTTTCTCATTTGCATTCACTGTTGTATTGAGTTTGTTGTTCTCTGTGCAGCCAGATCTCGGAGCGAAGTACACTGCCTGGTCTAGCGTCAGCACTCTGATTCAGAAGAACCTGCTGATGAAGACTCACAACCCTGCGAGGTACAGACAAGCAGCCATGAGAACAGACACACCACGTGTGTCCGCTGATGGTTTGTGGCTGCGTCTCCGTTCTTTTAGTTTGGCTTGTATTGAATTTATTACCTGTCAAACACGTGGTTGGTGTGGTTTCTTAACTGTGGAGTCAGCCACTTCTAGCCACAGCTAATTCGTTGGCGGCCTGTTTTTCTGTTTTCCGTCAGGTATTCTCTGACGGAGGAAGGCCTGGCTTTGGCTGAGCGACTAGAGTCAGTGGAAAAAGAGGCAAAAGACGCCCCAGAGGGGATCAGGGAGGAATCTAGGAGTGAGGGAGAGGAGGGGGAAGATGAGGAGGGAGGTAATCCCAAGGTTGTGGACCTCACTGGTAGTGACGAAGATGATGAGGAGAAGGATGAAGACAGAATACAGTGAGTGGACCAAAAATAAGCAAATTCCTTATTTTCTTCTTCTTTTTTTTTCTCCGTAACAAAACTCTCCAAAACGTTGCAGCTCAGCGGAATGGCCGAGCTGTGCTGCCCAGACAGGAAGCGAGGTGGATGAGAGGATGTCTGCGAACAGGAAGCAGCATGGAGAGTGTCTGCTACCTGGAACCTATGAAATCATCCTCTGCGTTGACTTCATTGAGACAACCGGGTAACAGAACAGTTTAATTATTACATGGAAATCAACAGTGTGTTTAAAAAGCCGTGTTCGAATCACGCGATGTGCGTTTGTGAAGCGGCAGCCATCACCGGAAACAGGAGCTGGTCAAGGAACTTAAGAGAAACGGAGTGAGGTTTGATGTCAGAAAGCTCAACGTGGGAGACTTCCTCTGGGTGGCTCAGGAGAAGCTGGCACCGGTTCCAGGTAACAAAGACAAATAGTGTTTTCACATTGCACTATTTGTGTCCAGTGGCAAAATATTATTTTGCCGTGACGTGATGCTGCTTCTCTTTCTGCTAAAAGAAACGTAATGAGAACAATAGGAAAACACTAGTTTACACTCATGTGAGCCCAGAGTCATGTTCTAATTGATCCCTGTGTCCAAGTGGACTGTGCTCCGGTATTAGACGGACGGACGAACTGCTGGACTTACTGCTTGTGAACACCACATCTCATGAATGTCATGTAGGAACTTCTTCTCATTTGACACTAACGTTACACTTGGACTTAAAGATGAACCGATTAGATTTCTGTGGTAAAAAGTTAAAGGTGGTGTATGAACATGAGCCTGGAAACACGAGCGTGGTATGATGAGGGTGTTTTCTCTTCCTAGGTCAGTTACAAGCTCCTGCGGGCAGAGAACTCGTCCTTGATTACATCATCGAGAGGAAGAGGATGGATGATTTGTGTGGAAGCATCATCGATGGGCGGTTCAGGGAACAGAAGGTTCGTGTGTTTTGTATAGTTTCCTCGTCAATTTGGGTTTTTCTGGATTAAAATTTCTTGCTCAACATGAACGTGTTTTAATTCGTCTTACTTACTGCTCTGAATCAGTTTCGACTCAAAAGGTGTGGTCTCCGCAAGCCCATCTATCTGGTGGAGGAGTGTGGGACAGCTGCCTCACACCTGAGTCTACCTGAAGCCACTCTGCAGCAGGCCATAGTCAACACACAGGTACTCGCACATGAGCCAACACTCGGCAGCGGGCAGGCGCTGAGTTTCTTACAGTTGTAAGGAAAGGAAGGAAACGACTTATTAATTTGCTCCTCAGGTTAACGGCACATAATGAACTGAAAGCGTCACATTTAGAGACATCACCATATATTTAACTTTTTAACTGTGATAACTGTTTACTGCTTTGCTAACATTTTTATTAGTATTTTCTATTATTATAAATGGTAAATGAAATTATATATTTTTTAATTATTTAAAAATGTCTGAACATGTGATGCAGATAGGCAACACAATACTGGTCCATAGCTAAACCTCACCACTAGGTTTTCTGTGTTCTCATTGTCCTTTTTTTTCATCAGTTATAGGATTTTAATTATTTGCAATTTTTTTTTCTATTTTATACTGTGTCTCAACTGTACATGCTGCAAATAAGTGTGTGTGTGCGTACGTTTTAGGTAGTTGATGGCTTTTTTGTGAAGAGAGTTCAAGATGTGAGGGAGTCGGCGGCCTACCTCACTGTAATGACGCGGTACCTGACAAAACTGTACCAGGTAAAACGCAACACGCCTTCCTAAATCTCTCCAAATCTTTGTGTGAACCAAACTTGATGGTTTGTTTTCGTTTTTATTTATTCCACTACACTGTCGGGCTGAAGGTCCCTGCAAATAAACACGTTTACAGCTAATGCTTACTATTACTATACTATCTTGGTGATGAAGAGGGGAAACTCCTTCACAGAAGATTTGATGCTGAGGTTCTTCATTGTCCTCTCAATCAAAACAGGATGATAACTCATAGTTTGCTTTTTTATCTGATCATGCACAGTCATAAGACACAGACCATGTTGTTGTTGTGTTTGTCTACCCTATAGTCTGTGTATAGAGGGTAACGAGCTGTATCAGGCTTTGATGCACAGAGAATCACCAGCATAGAGTTTGAAACAAACCCTAACTGTGACTTGTTCTTTGCTCTCATTCTTGATTTCAGAACTCTGCACTGATCTGCCGTTCCAGAGAGCTGGAGGGTGATGTGGGGCTTGAGGAAGAGGAGGGAGGCATCCCATCCCGCTCTCTCATTTCATTTGCTGAATTCAACTATGGTGCAATCAAAAACAAGGTACATTCAGTCCTAAGTGTATCTTCATCTGCAGATTTACTTATTTAAGCTAAAGGAAAAATAAGTCAGGATGTGAAAACTGTGCACACATTTGGGTAGACTGTCTAGCATGTGGCATGTGACTATATCAGTGTCCCCTTTTTCAGTGTCAGACAGTGAGAGAAGTGTTTGCTAGACAGTTGATGCAGATCAGCGGTTTATCTGGAGACAAGGCAGCAGCTATACTGGAGCAATACAGCACTCCGCACAGGTAACGCGCACCATTACACACTCGCCGAGGTAGACCGAGGTAGAAGCTGCAGCACGGCAGGACAAAATATAAAGCACGACGTGTGAAATGCAATACTCTAGCCAGAGTTTTAAAGTTAGTCACCGCCTCCACAGTAGAATAATTTACTGTGTGTGAGTGTGTGTGCACCGCGGCCTCAACATACTGTATAAGACATGATTTGTTCCATTATTCTGCTTTCCTCTTTTCTCTCACTTTCAGTCTTCTGTCCACCTATGATCAGTGCGCGAGTGAAGCAGAAAAGGAGAAGCTCCTCTCTTCCATCCGATACGGGAAGCTCAAAAGGTTTCTGGAGTGTGTCACAGTTTTTATACTGCGGCCACTGAAAACATGCAGATCTATAAGCGATGTCATTGTTTTGGAAAAATAAAAGAACAGTTCTGATATCACTTGGCAAAGAGTTATATTTTTTTTATTTTGTGTGTCTTTCAGAAACCTGGGTCCAGCTCTGAGCAGGACAGTTTACCAGCTGTACTGTACACACGGAGCGCTGTCCTAGATACATTCACAGATCAACGCGTGTCTTTAATGTCACATGTCGCAACCTCGAGCTCACTCGCCTCATAACGTCGATTCATTTTCAGTTCTTCGCCTTGAATAGGAATCTTTTGTGTACGTAGATGTAACAATGCTGCTAATATAGTGAGAACCAGTATGAAGAATTTCAAAATGTATCCTAATGCTGGGTTAATAAATATTCTTATTTTGAATAGTATTCTGTTGCAGTGTTCTTCCTGTCAGCAGGCAAATAATAATTAACAAAGTGGAGTTTGAGTTTAATTCAGTTTTCAGGTACATGTGCTCACTTCTAGATGCTTCAGAGAACCACAGCAGTTTAAAGCTAGAAAATGCAACTTGAAATCAATCCCCTCCTCCTCCCTGCTCTGCTACCATCTGCCCTTCATGTATTTGTTGTATTACAATAAATAAGAATGCAGCGAACACACACTAGTCATGCAGACATTCAAACTGATTGGTAAGGAGGATAAGCCTCCCTCTGAGTGAGTTATAGAAATAAATCCGTATATATGACCAGTAAATAACCATCCTGACCTGGTCACGCGATCAGTTTTGTTATCATATTTTTCTGAGTGTGCTGGATAACGTGGGGGCAGAGAACAGGGGCAACCTGCTTGGGGCTCGCATGCGTTGCAGCTATGGAGCAGCCACGGCCATTGGCTCTCATAGAGGGCCATGCAGGATATTAAGCAATCCCCACTCACTAAATAGCACTACGAGGAGGTGCACAAGCTTACTGTTTGTCAGTCAGGGGTACGTCTTACAGTAAGATAACCCAAAGTCCAAGCTATGCCTCAGCTACCTCAGGTAAAAAGAGAAAGGTGGAAAGCTTGAAACAGAAGTGGCCAGCACGGGCTGCCAAAGATGACTAGGGATGACTCAAGAGTTTAGAAGACGGTTTAGTCTAGAAACTCATTCCATGATTTCTTTTTAACTAAAAAAAACTTTTTGGGCTGTTACACAGAAAGCTGACAAAGCTGTTATGGTACCTACAAGAATTCACCAGTCCCAGAATTTTTCTGATCCAATTTAACACCATGGTATTCTGATTAACCTGAGAAGATCTTCCAATCAGTTCCCTAATAATTTAGCTCTGATATTCATAGTGATACAGATGATCGACACGCTGACGGCAGTCTCGCTGGATCATACTAACTCTTGAACATTTGGAAATTACATCACTCCATGCATAAGTTAAGCATTGTAAAAATGTATAAAAGCTATAATACATGATGTAAGCTGCATTTAACTTTAAAAGAAATGTTTATAGACAACACAGTAATTCTATCAGGAGTGATGAAGAGAACCTAGTTGCTCTACCCACAGCGTTAAGGGAGAGTAATGACGAAATCAGATCGGTTTAATGGGAGAAATAATATACAGAATATAAGTCGTACACACACGATGTCAGACACTCAGAATCCAGAACTGTTTTTACTTTTCAGAATGAAAATCTGGCGCACAGGTCTGTAACAGAAGGTTTCATCTCTACTCAGGAGAGTCAGGTTAAAAGTGCTGTTTATTTAGTAAAACTGGTGTCCAGTGACATAAGACTATATTTTTTGATGGGATTGTCAAAGCTACACAAATGTTTTGAGTGCCAAATGACACTGAGGCTACCAAAGATCCTTCTTACCACCGTCTTAGCCTAATGCTATCAGTACATATGATAAGTTACGTTTCCATATCCTCTTTTTGTCTTTGACCCCCAACCATCTCTAGTCTGGTCCCTACTAAAAGCCTCAAAAACAAACACAAATCATACATGTGCATGAACACACAGGAACATAGAAGCAGGGTTCCTATTGGAACGAGTTTACAAAGTGCCAGTATCACCCTTTAAATGTCCATTTTTTCAGGTCAGTCTTGAAACAATACTAGCATGCCACGTGTATCAGATGACGTCATACTTTCTCGGCTTGCACTTTCAGCGTAGCGAGGTCTTCCTGACGCAATTTGAATGTGCTGTGAAAAAGTATTTACACCCGTCATGACTTTTCTTTTTTTGCACATTTGTTACAAATAATGTAATGTGACACAAAACGCTGTTTCGGATTCTATACATCTTCAGACCTACGATGTGAAATCATGAAGGAAACAACTAGTTCCTAGGTTTAGGGGAAAAGGACTTTCACATAGGTCCAGGCAGGTATGAACCCTTTTTAGCTTAATAGGTGAAATCATTTAAAGACTTTGTGGAATATGACATTTTTGTGATGTGAAGTAATGCGTGACTGAGATTAAAAAAGGACAAAGCTGTGTTCAGCACAGAACAAGGACTGTGGATTTGCATCTTATCAGACATTTTTCACTTTCACGGCTTCATGTACATACACATGACTGTGGAGGAGATTTGCAATAAATGTAACATCAATTTAGTTTCAGGCCACTTTATGCACAGAGTTGTTGAATTAAATACATTACTAACAGACGTCTGCATGTCACACACAAACCCGTCTCTATGAACAGAGGGTCATCCTCTTCTGATCTTTTCAATGCTCAAGTGTCTGCTGCAGTCTCTTATTTCACACGTATGAAAATGAGAATCATGACCAGAAACCTATGAAACTTGCAACATACAAATGAACTGTATTAAGACAGACCTGGAAAAAAAAGAGAATAGAACTCTTCCTAGACGCCATCTTCTTGATTTTCCCCACCTGTCAAACATAAGAACAAGAACAGGTGCATTATGATCCCTATGTTAAAGTCTCTCTTTAGAATGGTCCCCATCACAAAACAAGGCAGGTGTCGTCTTCAACCGAAGACAGTCCACGCAGATTCAGCTTTTGCGCGAGTCTCAGTTTTGTCAGTCTAAAAGCTTAGCTTAGAAGTGAATTTATAGACACTTGTCAGTTCGCTCAACAAATCCCCATCTTTACAATGGAAGAAATAAAATCTGTAAGCAACGCAGTGAGGTGAAAACATCCAGTCTGCTCGTCTGGAGAGGGTCTGTTACTGAAACTCTGCATCCTTTAGCAGTCTACTGGCAGACTGGCTATTTTGTGTAACCACAGACACACTAGTGCAGAGTTTCTTAGTCCTTTAGTGCAGAGGAGGGAAAACCAAACGCAGTGTCCTGTGTTGTTTTGGTTTTATGAGTTAAACAAACCAGTACATGTCAGCCGGTGCCACTTCAGCTCAGACATAAAGTTAGTCAGGCATGTCGATGCAGAGTTTAGGTGGAGGGACAAAATATTTCCCGGGACTTTGTGTGATCACCACACCAGTCTTCTTGTGAAACATAGGGGCTATCTTTGGCGGCGGCTCAGGAGCAGGCAGGTCCTCGGCCGCCTCTGGGTCCTCGCTGCGCTGTAGGTCGTAGGAAACGTTGCCGTACTCTCGCAGGAAAGGGAGGAGCTCCAGCAGGAAGTGGCAGAAGTCTTTACGAATGCCAAACCACCCTAGAGGAAAATAAGGACAGAGAGGATCAGTGCAATGGGAACAAGGACCACTTATAGCCAGAACTTCACCTGGTACGTCGTTATCAAAATTAGGTACGCGATATACAGTGTTTGTTTAGTTTTATATGCTGTGTAAATTATGCATTTACAATATTTATTTGGTTTTGCACTGGGCTTTAAAATAGCCCCTTAAATGATTGATTCTGGTGAATTTTGTGGAAATAAATGGATAAACAAACCCAATAGAATCCTATATTACAGAAAGACAGGTCAGAAATTCCCATCAACTAATAACTAAATTGTTAAGTTTAACAAAAGCTAAATTAAGGAGCCGTATTACAGTTGTAAGCAGGAACACTTTGCAAATACTTACAGTGGTTTCCTCCCTTCTGACCAAAGGTGGTGGCCATGAGTGTTAGCAGGGAGAGCCAGAGGGGAATGAAAACACACACATAGCTCAGAGGGTTATGACCATCCAGTCTGTGCACCAGAAGGATCTAAAGAGACACATTCATATCGCGAGTTAAAGGTTGCCGTGAGAGTGGAAAGGTTAATGCAACACAGAGAATATGACAAAGGTCGGTTGTAAACATTTCTTAAAAACTACAGAAGTAAACAATAATAATAGAATGGCTACTGTACAGTCTTTAGATTAAAAAAATAAAATGTCACAGGTCTATTGGTATAAAAAGAATACAGAACTCACTTCAAAGGTGAGAAGGGGCACTACAATGGTCATCCAGCTGATTGCCATGGTAATGTGTGTTCGCCGTTGTTCGGCAATGATGTCGATGGAGCGGAGGAAAAGAACGGACCAGATAATATAGTAGAGGACAACAAGGCACAGGAAAGACATCAGGATCCACAGCGGGACACACACCACCTGCAGAACACATTTTATCGCAACTTGCATTTTAATAATGCAGAGGAATATAAACACAGATCTCATCCCATACTTGTAGAGCATAATAAACATTGCCTGTGTAATCGCGTCTGATGTATTTGTGTCAGTGTATCTCACCAGCCAATGCCACTTAATGATCCCGTCCAGCTTCAAAGCGATAAAGATGAACTGAAGAATATTAACTGAACACAGGACCTCCAGCTAAAAGAGGTAAGGTAGGAATCAGAGAAACAGTTTAACACTCTACTCACATCAAACATTTGTGTTTTGCATTTTGGCATCGGAAAAGAAATTACTACTGCTTCTTCATACAGCACAGAAAGAATGAGCATTTATCAGGAGTGGGGCATCATGTATTGTAGACTGGCGGCATAGAAACCAGGCTTAAAATATAATCCATGTGATGAAATCATACTGAGGTACATCTCAATAAATTTGAATATTATCAAGAAGTTCATTTATGTCAGTGATCAGTTTCAAAAAAGTGAAACTCATTATATAGATAAATTACACTCAGATATATTTCGAGCGTTTGGATTGTCTATGGCAGTGGTTCTCAACCTTTCTGAGTCGTGACCCTAGTGAGAACATTAAGAAAGTGTGCCATGGCCCACGACTATGATTAGGAAAATTAGTGCTCCTGGTGCATGTATTTGTTATTAGTGTTTATTTCCTAACATTAAGTTGCCTGTTTCTACATTTATTTTTCCACCCACGTAACATGAGCCACCCCATGACTATGTAACCTACTAGACCAGACAGGGAGACGAATTATAGGCTCAGCAAACATTGCAGGTATTTTGAGTTATTAAGCTCAGTGTTAGTGAATTAATCTATATTACGTATGACTTTAAATTTAATTACTGATATGAATTAACTTGAGTATATTCCAATGTATTGATATGTACCTGTACACAAAGCAAACTATAAACAATTGTCTACAGTGACTGTAAAAGTACAGATAACTGTCAGATATGCAGTGCTCATTTATGAAGCCTTTCCCAACACAGAAAGAGGCAAACTAATACAAAATAGCAATGTCTCTGTGCTGATTATCTACTCAGGTAGTGTACCCTCCTTTGTAAGGGATTCATTACCTCAAGAGAACGATCATGTCTGAATCCCCAGACGCAAGCTGCTACAGAAACGGGTGACACGAAGAAGAGAGGCATAAAGACGAGGAGCCAGTAGTAGTTTCCTCTTGCCACGCGATCACAAACCAACACCTCAAACATCAGTAACAGAACGTGGAGCCCGACTGCGATCAGCATGGCTTTGAACTCAACACAGGTCTCCCCTTCAGCCCTAACAAAGGATAAACAAAATATCCAGACATCAGAATTCCTGCAAGTTCAGAATTTAGTAATAAACTAGCTTTACTGTCTCAACCACAAATGGCCATGTGTGTCAAAGTCTACCTGTACTGAGGGTTGTGGGCCCAAACGCCAGTGCCCACACAGGCCCCAATGATGACCAGGAGCTTCCACAGCCATATAGGGGTGAACACAGCCCAGTAGCTCCACTGGATGACACCATCCAGCCTCAAGGACAGTAACACAGAGAACAGCAGCAGACAGGAGTAAATCAGGAACTTACTGCAAAATGGGACATGGGAAGATGTTTAGATTGATATCAATGAGAACAGAAAGTCTTAATCCTAATTCTAAAGGTAGTAAATCAATGATGTATTATAACATAGTTCCAGGATGATGTGAATGTTAAAACACCTGTTCGTTACAAACACACACATTAGGCTTCGTGAAATTTTACATTTTTTATTTTACACATTTTCTGACATTTCAACGGGCTAACTGATTATTGGAGAAATTATAAATTAACTTAACATAAAAGATAACATAATAGTTGAAACAACTTTCAGGTAGAAAATTCCTAACGCTTTTTTAGCTAGCATGTTAGCTAGGCCTTGTTTAGCCATATGCATTTTTTTAATTTTCGCTGCTACATTTACAGTTAGCTTATGGCTTAGGCCGTCTTTGCTGCTACCAAAAGTAAGCATTAATGATTTTACAGGTTTAAAACTTTCACCACTCCTTAGTATGACAGCGCAACAAACGTTGACAAACTAGCAATGCTAACTAGCTTAAGCTAGGTCGTAGCTAACGTTACCTGGGATTGAAGTCCTGAAAGAGACCTCTTAAATTCATGGCGTAACAATGGCTGGTTGGCTAGTTGACATTAGTTTCCCGTGTTGTTAGCTAATTCGCCACTTAACCTGTACACTACACACAGTCATCCCGGCATTAGTTGAGCTTTTCTGGTTCACTTTCGTTACTAGAGATTTGCTAGTCCGTGTACTATATGTTTTTGACTAGCGTGCCCTCGGAAATCACGTGACTACACGAACATATCCGAACCTACTCCGTCAGAGACACGATCGGCATGATGGTGACAGTGATCGTAATACAGGTCCTGCTCAAAAAATTTGCATATTGTGATAAAGTTAATTATTTTCTGTAATTTACTGATAAACATTAGACTGTCATATTTTTTAGATTCATTACACACAATTGAAGTAGTTCAGGGCCTTTCATTGTTTTAATATTGATGATTGTGGCATACAGCT
>JAUMHF010000010.1:9236440-9248076 GCA_032359275.1 Microctenopoma steveboyesi | reverse complement strand
AGTCTAATGTTTATCAGTAAATTACAGAAAATAATGAACTTTATCACAATATGCAATTTTTTTGAGAAGGACCTGTAGAAGCACAATAAAACCCAAACGGGCCTATCTCACTCTGGTGCCAGATGACACCTCTTTGTTTTATATGAATATTGGTGGCTGCAGTGCGAACCTGAACATTTCATGTCCTCTAAATGACATGAAATGTTCTTCTACTTTCAAGAAGCATGCCTGCTAAAGAGATATAAGATTCTTTATGTCACATGTATAGTGATACAAGTACAACACACAGTGAAATGCAACCTTAATCGCTTATTTTTTTATGACTATTGAAAAACTTTTAACTAAGTTCAGAATTAAGCAACGTACAAGGAGAAGACACAAGCAATTACCATTCTGGTTCTGTAAATTATGATCTTTAAATTATTACAAACAAAAATCCCTGATAAGACCCAAACTTGTCAAGAAAAATAAACATCCTAGGAAATGAATAAACAATATTTTGTTTGTTCGCGTGTTGTGTGCCCTTGAATGCCCATGTGAATGTTCCTAGTAGGGTCTCTCAAGGCAAAGAGGTCTCAAGCAAGTCCAATCTGCATTGTTGGGGCCTAGTGCATGCCCTGTGTCCAGCAATAGGCACCCTAGAGCACCTCCATTTTTCTTCTTCATCATCAACTTAATTTGAAGTAAATTCTTTGCTTCAGATCAACCTACAGGAACAGGAAGTAAAGAAAGAATATCTTTACAAATCATTAAAGAAGTCAGGAAATATAAAGATAATCAGTTATGTAATCATCTGTAATCAATGATAAAATGATCTCTAAGATTCCTACCTTTGGTCCACTTTTTGTATGTACTCACACACACTACGAGCACCAACTTACAAAGTACAAGAAACACGATGATGACCACCACTCTAGGCAGAGACAAGAGATGAGGAGGAGGCTGAGCTCTGACTGCAAGGAGGAAAAAAAGCCCAAGTGAAGAACTAATTTGCAAATACAAAAATGTTTGTGTCACAATCAAATAAACAGCAGCTGTCTTTGCTGTAGGTGTTTTACTGCACCACCTCAAAAAGTAAAACTTCTCATTAAAATATAGCAGGTTTACTTGGGCGTGCACCTTCCTATTGCTCAGTTTTCCACTCTCTCTCCACTTCAGGAAGCTGAAAACATGTCAAACGAACAGATTCTGCTCAAGAAAACAAACCTTTACCGATCACAGTCAACCTGCTTTGCGGTGACTCTCCTATTGTGGGATGCTCACACTTATAGAAACCCTCATCGGCCTTTGACACTGACGAGAATGTGACATTTCCCGCCGCTCCAATGAAAACACCATCTTTGTAGAAGTTGGCGGAGAAATCAGTGATGCTTTTATCTTCTTTGTAATAACAAACGAGTTTCATTCGATCTCCTTCACTCACAGGAAGTGCAGGACTCTCCAGGATCACGAAACCATCTGAAAAGAATCCTGCTGTCATTTTTCTGATGTCATTCCGAGTGAGAAGAAAAGGAAACACACAACATATGCATACAATGTAAACGCATAACGACATCATGCACTTTTGAAATTACCTGTAATGTTGAGGTTGACAGTGTTACTGGACTCTCCAGACTCAGACTCACACCAGTACACGCCACTGTCTGACGGGTAGGCATATTCAATTGTACAGGAGGACTCATGTGACTGTCCCCATTCGATGCAAGGCTCAGAAATCCTGAATGAAGTGTTCCTCTTCAGCGTCCAGTCACTAGAGTTTTCAGCGACCATGCAGCTCACAGTCACAGAGTCATACCAAAAGAACTGAGCCTTATTGGGCTGGATGTTCACCGTGGCTGCTTGGAGTTTAGATGTGAAACAAAGCACTGAAATATAAGAAGAAAGGTGAAACCATTAGAGACAATCTCTGGTCCTTTGATAAAGTAGTGTGAGTTCTTTAGACCACTGCTCCTGTCATCATCATTACAACATGATTATTAATATTTGTCGTTTAAACGCCGGGTCAAGAGTACAGTTTGCTCTCAGCTGACCATGTCAAGTATCAGAAGGATTTTCTACAAAGAAAATACTTGGAAGTAGTAGTTCTGTAGCGGCTTGTCTTTGAATTGTGAGTGAACGCTTTCAAGCAAACATGGAAACACCACACAGAGTTTCCCCTCAATCTTAACTTTACCCAGTGACCTTTAAATGTGAGATCTTAGTAACACCTTTTTTTTGCCATAGTGACAAGTCAAACAAGGCTGTTTTCAATTTAAGTAAAGGAAATATCATGAATAACTTTCCTTTTGATTTCATAGCATTCAACAAAAGTTCACTGTTGTTTACTTTAAACATAATTTGAAACTACTTAAGGAGCAATTTCGTGACACATAAAATACAAAATACTTAGCATACATTATTAGAATACATTTAGATTAATAATCATCTACAGTCTGTTTGACTGGTTGTAAGCGATTTTAAGATGTGCACAGAACTGAATCTTACCTGTTATTTAAACCACAACCACATTATAATGTGATCAGATAAAACCTACAAGTGGGAAAAAAATAATGGCAGGCAGTGTTGCATCAATGACTGAAAAGTAAAGTGAAATAAAATTGCTTACAAAGTATTAGGCAGAGAGAGGTGAGCTCCATCGTGTTCCTCCAAAGCGTGTTTTGTTCAGTTCTTCTCTACTTATATATGAACTCTCAGCCACATCCTCGATTCACAGGAAGTCAAAACTTAAGGAAACGGGTCATAACTAGTGCTCCAGTGTGAGTTTAGCTGTGGTTTAGGTTGAGTCAAAAACTAATAACATAAACACTAAGACTGCGTCAGAAACCTTGTTGCAGATGTAATTGGAAGTGGAGATTTCTGTGCATTTATGCAATGTCTCATCTGGTTTTAATGGGTTTTTTTGTTGTGTTTTTTTTACATAAGAAATATTGTAAAGAAACTGATGACGTTGACGTATCAGTGTCAAGTTGTTTTGCACAAAATGGATTAAACTCATTGTATACGTCCATGTTAAAGCTCTACTTTTAATATGATTTTTTAAATTATTTACACACTTTACAATTTAACAATAAAATATTTTAGCCTAAATATGAGATGTATGTAATATAAAAATGTAGAATTACTTTTTTTTCTTCTTGCAGGAGAAACAAAGCAAAACAAGGGCCACTACCATGAACACTGCCTTTGTGTGCTGGTGTTATCCAGCCACTTAAACACATTTTTTCTATGTCTCACACCAACAAGATGAAAAGTTTTACAAAAAAACATAGATTGATTGATCTTCATTTAATAATCTGAGCCAGCTATGGTAACTGAATATGTGAGAGATTGTTCATTTACGAATATACACGAGCAGTGCATTTGGTTATTGTGGTTAGGATCAACATTTGGTTCTCGTCGTTTATGAAAGCACAGCTTTGAGCTTAAACTACGCCCACACAAATTCTCACCTGCCTTTAAGCCTGACATCAGGTAGGCCTAGTGTTTTCAGAAAAAGACAGATTGTCATCAGAATATACTGTGTGACAATATCACCTCATTTTAAGCTGCATTAGTCACTTACAGCAGAAAGAAAACAACAAAACAAAAGCTGACACGCAGAAGCCACTGCTACACAGTGTAGACCAGCGGTGTCAAAAGTCCTCACATTCTCTACTTAAGTAAAATACAGATACTTGTGTGAAAAAAACAGGGTTTGAAATGTACAAGTACAAAAAGTAAAAAATAATTTTCACCTTTTTTGAAATGCCTTTTGATAAATCTAAAAATGAAAAAGTTTTAGCCTCACAAAGTTCATTACATACAGATTTGTTCACAACCTGCACTGTGTTGTATAGGGAGGTTATTCAGAAAGTTAAGTTTTTCTTTAAACCAAATTTATGGTGATGGTTGTAATGATGATTTTTTAACAAGACAGAACAGGTGCATTTCCACTGTTGTTGAATACAGCTGACAGTTCTGCCCAAAACCCACCATACCATAAGTCATGAAAAAGTATCACATCAAGAACCAGGAATAGGCTGTTAAGTGTGCTGATGCATTCATGTTTACAACAAGCAACGTCTTCATCTTCTACTTTATTTAAGGGTCCATAGCAAGATTAGAATAAACATGACTTGATAAAGCTGTTTGGAAACTTTTCATGAGAAAAAAACCTGACTACTGAAACCCTGTAAACCTCTGCCCCCTAATGGCGCCAGTTAATAACGACCGACAAAAACAGAAACCTTTTATCTTTTAGCAATTTGTTGTCACTTCCTGCAAGTAGTGCTCAAACTTGTATCCTTTTTTAATAAACTCACCTATATTCAGTGCTGTATATCTCACCAGTCATAATAAAGGGGAAATGTTCCGTCATCATCTCGCTAAACACTGATGTTAACGCCTGACTGTTGTTCATTTATGATACTGCAATTGTGGTTGTCAATTCAAAACACAGACTTTTTTTAATGCACAACTGTTGTGCATTAAACATGTAATACCATGGTTTACCACGTATTACAAGTATAGGATGCCGTTGAAAACAATAGGTTAACCAAACAAAATAGACCTGTTCAATAACCAGGGATTATCCTACTGACTAAGTTGGGTTAAGAAAAGAGAACGCAACACAACACAAGCTTGATTTAACTACCCAAACATATACAAAGACAACAAAAAGACACCACTTAGACATAGGGTCTATTGGCCTTAGTGTCAGTGCACATGATGTAGTTATCTGTTCATAAGGAATTGGAGTATGGATACTGGGGCGATCCACCAATTAGGAGTGTGCACTGGTACAGCACAGATTTCTATAGATAGATTTACATGGAGTGAGAAAATAAAACGGTCAGGAAGCTGTTAAAAAAGGGACCTAGCAACCAGAAGCTTTTGTGGTTTGTTAATAGTTAGGATTATCTGTCATCAATTTTGATGTTGCTTAATCGTCATCAGGGGGCGCTCTGTGTGTGGTAAACAATAATGTGCGAGAAATGGAAAAATAAACGGATCTGTCTATCTATCAAAGAGCAATCTGTAAAAACATTCTTTAAATTAAAAGTATATGTGTAAGTATATGTTTATTTTATAATAAAAACAACAGTATAAAAGACTCATATAGACATATATAGACCCACTATATAACATAACACAAAACATGCTTTTTTACATGCAGAGACAACAAGCATAGCCCAGTGAACAATTGTAACTTGTATTACTGTAATAAAGTCTATAAAGATGTAGCACCTGTATCGCCTGAGTGGATGCTAAAATGTGTTTCCTTGTCAACTCATTACAACTTTCTGCTATTATTTATTATTATTATTATTATATTATTATTATAGGATTTATTATAGGATTGGATTCAAAGAAACCTCACGTTTCTGTTATTTCTGTGAAAGCAGCATCTCTGCATCTTCTGGTAAGTTTTCCAGCACACTGAAGCGGTTGTGAGACAGGCTAGAGATGGTGTATCTACGTTGGCTCTTGGCAACATTTGAGTGTGGATGAGACATGCTCCTTGTGCGTAAAAGACCATCTGAAGTGGAGGATGAAGAAGAACTGGCTAACAGAGCTTCCTTATGTGTAAAGAGAGAAACGCTGCTTCCGCTATGGTTGGTCATTTGTCCTCTTGGATCCAACGCTGGATTTGGTCTTGAGCCGCCAGGTTTTGCATCTTTCTTGAACACGTTTCCAGATTTTGGATGGCTGCTGTTGGCCGAATCTGGTGGTTTTTTATTGTTGTCATGGGGACACTGGTGCGGGGCCTGGTTGACGGGTTGTGACACCTGTGGAAAGGATGTGGAAGGACCGCTGGTGATTGTAGGTTGGCTGTGCTGCAGGACAAGACCCTGTTGAGATCTGAGGTCTTCAGTTAGTTGGTGAATTCTTCGGTCCTTTTCATGAAGTTCACTTTGCAGTTCTTGAATATTTCTCTGAAGCTCAGAGGTGAGAGTTTGATTGTCACCAGCCTGTTTTCTCGGCCAGAAACTTTGGCCTGATGAGTGAAAGTAAAACAATAAGTTGATGTTGCATTACTTAAGCTCTAGAAATGTACTTAAATGTTTCACATAGGAGGAATAGTCACAATATGCAATAATTGAAAAGATTAAACCTCTATTTTTAAGTATTTCACTATATCTAGAAGCTAGAGGAAAACATCTAACATCTGCTGTTAGTGACAGACTCACCGCTTTTCTCCTGTAAACAGTAAAATACACTTCCAACGCACAATCCAACCAAGAGTAGTATCAGTTCCCCAACAGCAAAGCTGATGGGCACAATGCAGGATCTCATGCAGTCAGCTGAAATAACACAAAATAACATAAGAACTACATCACATATTCATGAAAGCTGGGAGCACACATGCTTAAATAGATTGTTATGACTTCAGCGTACCTGGTATGTGAATCTCTGATTCCCAGGTCCTGTTCCTTTGAGGCTCGTGAACTCTGCAGGTGACACTGTGGTGAAAACGTGTGTTAGTGAGTTAGTTTCGCTGATTTGATCAATGCTGTGGGGGGTTGACGTCTTTTTCTTAGAAAATGAAAAAGGCGGGAACACTTTGACAGTTACTCTGCACACTATCCCTTCAACTTCAACTTTTTTATAGTAAACAGAAATCAAACCTGGTGTTGGGCGTATGCACAGTGGCTCTCCTCGTGACAGTGAAGCACCCGCTGGGTTCTTGATCTCTCTTTGGGTTTTCAGCAGGAATGTCGTTTCCCTGATCGTCATTAAATGTAAGCTCAGGCGCTGGGAACCAGCACTTCGCCTCACACTGCAGAGTCACTCCGTCATTTTGACCTCGAACAACAATGAGCTTGGGCTCGGAAGCTGCACCTAGAAAGACGACAATAAAACAAGGGGTGACCTCTCTAATCTATGTCTATCTATGATTTATGTCAGAAAACGACTGATACCACACTCACTCACATGTTGAACAGTTAATACGTAGCTTAACCTGAATAATATGGCAAAGGCTTGTTTCATACCCACAATAAGCTCTAGTGTTTTCTCCACCTTACGGAGCTTCTTCTGCAGAACCATGCACTGGTATTTCCCCGCATCCTTCAGCTGAACGTTGGAAATCATCAGCGAGATGTTCCCATTTTGAAGTTGGTCCATGAAGAGATTTGTCCTGTACTGGAAAAATGCATTCTTCATCTCAAAGGTCTCACAGCCGTCCCGGTAGAGGAAAGTTATGTTTGGATCCAGATTCTCCTTGGACCATTCCACTGCCGGCAGTTCCCTGCTGACGCTGGTCTTGCAGGGCAGAATGACGGTTTGGCCAACGTCGGCTGTGATCTTCTCTGACAGGCCACTCTGGCCACTTTGCCCTAAGAATAGGAAAAAAATTTATATTTTTACAGATAAATCTCACAAAAGGTGTAAAGAAACAATGACTGTATCCTAGTAACATGTATCACCTGTGTCTTACTCTAATGCTTCCTCTTACACCCCCACACAGCCCTATGACGGGGTGTGAGGAGGTGAGCACCGTCCTAACTTTGTCAAGGTCCTCACTGTGCTAATGTAAGGGCCACAGAAAACCACACATACACCTCCTACATTTTCTTCTTTTTATACATATCACTGGCTTTACTACTTTTTCATATTGCACAGAACACACACACACACACACATTCACACACTGTCCACCATCTGTCAAACCACACGACTGACTTAATGATTGACCCATGCTTGACATTTAAGTCCAGTTCCTTTACCCATAGTGGTATCCTTCACTTACAGGGTAATGATAGTTATAGTGTTTTACAGTGTGTGTGGTTGCTGTTCCAACACTTTCAGAAAACATTCCTGCATTTCCACATGTCTGGCCTGGCAGAAAGTAAAAAAAAGCTACAGCTGCAGTGACTCACCTCTTGAACTTCCACTTCCACTGAGAGGCACATGACAGTGATCCTCAGACACCAGACATAATATAATGAGCAGTAGTAGGGCTTTTTAACGGAAGAGATGGAGTCTGACTGAAGCTACCGTTCCTGCACCTTCCCACAAGTTATTGTTTTTATCATTGTCGTTATTTTGCTTATATTGTTTGCTGGCACATAAGTTTCTAAGTAGACTGAAGCTTTTCTGTAGTTTATTCCACCATGAAGGAGAAAACTTGTATCCTAACCCAAAACTGGCCGTCGCAGTGAGCATAGTCTGCTTTGAATACTTGATATCTACTGGGATCTGGCCCCTATAGTCCCTGTAACGGAGCTCGTTTACTGTGTTTTAAATAGCTCCGTGCTGGGAGCACTGCGTGCTACGCTTGTTGGCTTTAACACGCGGAAATGAAGGACTCCTCAGAAGAGTCCGTTTGCCAGCCCAGGCGAAACAAAGCGATTCAACCGAATATTGGGTGAAATCGTCCTTTAACATGACATCGCGTCCTACTCCACTGCACCGTGCGACACACAGGAGACCACTTGTAATATCCCCTCACGCATAAAGGCGCAAAGTAAAGCTTTCATACCTGTAGAAGACGCGAGTCCACACCACAGCAGAGATGCGACCACGAAAAGACGATTCATAGCAAAAAAAAAAAAAAAACAAACAAAAAGAAAGAAAGACAGAAAACAATGACCTAAAGTGATTCTGTCTCGCGTTGTCAGGAAGTCGACGCTCGCACAGTGGAACAGCTGGTTCGTTGCTGCGCGCAGAGCTGCGCGACACACACACCACGCAGGCAGAAAAATATTCGTGGGAGTCTTCCGTGGGTATCTGGAGGTAGGCACCGCCTCGAGGATGCGCTGAAGACGCGTTGAGGGAATGTACGAATTCCAACGTGTTGTGACAACAAGCTTAACAACATGTAACCTCAACTATCGCTCACTAGACTTCCAAATTTATATCAAGTATAGTGAGGTATATGATTAGTTCATTTGTTTTCTTAACCCTAACCCTCCTTTGTCCCATATCTCACATAGCTTCGTTATGCCGCTGATCAGGGGCGGATCTACAGGAGGGCGAGGACAGGTGTCCGAGTTACGGCGTGTTACCAAAACACCACAAAATCGGTAACATTTCTACTAGTAAGAGACTTTTACTCCGCTTCTTAAATTCTACTTATGGAAGTCACTGGATATAGTACAGTTATGTTACATGTACCAAAGCTTTGTGGAAGTGTGGATTTACAGGATTTAAGTTTATCTCTTAATTTGTCCATGTTTCCAGGGCTTTTTATTCACATATTGTTATAATGGCCAAACACAAGAGTGCGCGATCTAGGACGTAGTACAAGTTCTGCACAGAGGCGCCGCGTAAGGACAGGCAAAGCAGGCAATTGCCTAGGGCCCCGAGGCCAAGGGGGGCCACAGAGGACCAACACCATTTGAACCGCATCAGAACAGCAGTAGAGAGACTGTGAAAACATGTCATTAACAGCAGCACCGTCAGCAGCCCCTAATAAAATAATTTGAAATAAGTCTTTTGGTACAATTATTTTTTTGATTGTAAAGCGCCTGATGGTGAGTGACCACCACACTGTTATTTTGTGTGTGGGACATAATGTGACAACAGTGTTTATGTGAAACATGGTGAGCTTTAAGAGACGTATGGAACGAATAGGAAGCAGTTATGGCGACGTCTGTTATGTTTGTGATGATTAATCCACCTGAGTAAAAGTTTGAGTGGTATATTAGCTATGACAAATCATGTGCGAACATACCCCATGAGAAATACGAGTTAACTGTTTGTTCTGTGAGTTCAGTCCTCCCAGATTCTGGTTTCACACAAGAACATGCTCCTACTCATTTATCTCTCTCTAAGGAACTAACACCACTCTTAACCAAAAGAGCCTGATAAGCAACATAAATAGAAATAAAATGATTAAGTGCTGAAAATGATAATGAATGAAAAGAGTAGAATCAGTAGAAAATCACTGTTGCGTACTGTACTACACACTGCTAACTGTGCACCTTCATCTACACAGTTTTTGTACTGTGTCACAGATGTATTTTGAGAGTTTTTATTAGTACTGTATGTTTTTTATCTTACATTTGTGGATACTGCTGGAATTTGGCAAAATCCCTTTGGATGACTTAAGTATCTCATTAAATAATATGTGTATTTGTAATTAAGATTACATACTAATCTTTAGTCATTTGTAAGTATTAAGGATTCGTTATGCAAACAGCAAAACATAACTCACGCAGTAGAGGTGACAGGTGAACATTTCTTGATAACAATCAGACATACACACATTTTTGTTCATGGTCCACATTAAATTAGGATTTACTTCAATCGTGTTATTGTACACAGAAAATTAGCAATTGAAATCATAGTACAAATACATGGTTTACAAGCACGGCAAGATAAAAATGAATATACAACAGTATAAGTAATTACCATTCATCTGCAGCAGCTATCCTACAGTTTATAAGCATTTTGTATGTTTCCAGCAACACACATCTGAGTGCATGCTTCAGGCCGGAACGTCTGGATGAAGTGATGCTGACACATGATTCTTTCTCTCACGAGGCGCACACAGTCGAGACATCACAACAGCACTGCTTCTACTCGGAGTAAGATTTTCATTGAATGACAGAAGCGCAACAAAAGGAGGTTGAAACGCATCGAGGGTATGGTAACAAGACATACAGTATGAAAGAAACGACTACAGAAGAGGTTTTGATAAAACAAAGCCAGAAAGCTATGAGAATAAAAGATTTAAAACACTGGCAACATACAGCTTGTAACAGAGCGTATAAAGTGTCATACAGGGAAATGCCATTGAGTGTTGAATTTTCTCTCTCAGAGTCGTGTTTTCAAAGAGCAGCTTGAACTGTGATCTCAATTTAAAGGGGACATAATACATAACTGAAACACAGATGTGTGTTTGTAGCATAAGTCACTGAATCAGACACTGGGTCGTCTTCCTACTCACACGTGCAAGTTGTTTTTTTAGGTTTTATAAATTGAGCATGTGCACTTTGTTCTTTTCAATGGCTGCTTTTTAGAAACACATTTTGGGCTGCAAATAAACAAAAATCTAAATTTCTGTTCCGCATCAACAGCCAAAAACAAAACTTGACTTCTTATTTTACTACCCTTAGTGCACCAGCTCCAGCTGACTGGTGGAGAAAGGGAGGACCCCACTGACATAGTAGGCAATGCCCAGGGAGAGGAGAGCGATGACCACCAGCAGCAGCAGGACCCTCCAGAAGCCCAGGTCCTCTACAAACTCCTGCCAGGTGGTCTTGAAGCTGGACAGGACGCCCTCGCTGTTCTGCAGGTTGGGGTTGAGTAAGGAGTGGCTCTCCATGGCACTGGGACAGACAGAGGACAAGACTGATTTGCTTTATATACAGTATGAAAGTCAGGCGGGTCCTAAAGAGTTCATCAAACTCAAGTCTGGGGTGTTGCTGCTTTGCATTCATTCAAAGCAAAGATATTAAGTACACAATGAATAATGACAACACTATAACAATATTAAGGTTTAAGCTCACTGCAAATAATAACTAACAATTGATACTTCATTGAGAACTCAACAAGACTTGTAGGCCACTCGTTTGAGGACAATCAAGTCAGAATCCTAGACGGAATCGGAAACCGATTGGTTCAAACGATGTGTGAAAGAGGTAGTTTACTGCAAGATTGAACGACCATCGTTAAACAGGGGTGGTGGCCTCAGGCATAATCTATCA
>JAUMHF010000010.1:9190951-9236340 GCA_032359275.1 Microctenopoma steveboyesi | reverse complement strand
AGACTTGAGAAAGCCCTCTGGATAGAAGGGCGAAACGTCGTCAAGAAACCTACTACGTCCAGTTGCTATTGGATAAAATCTTTTTTAGATAACCATGACCTGGATGACTGAGAACCTTCACAGATAAGAACTCAACAAGCATTTCTCCACACACCGACACAACAGCTATTACAGAGGCGAGCTGTGTTTTGATATTACCAGCTATGACATCTTACTCACTAAACAGCAAGTCGGTGAACCGCATCCTCACACTAAATGAGACATTTAGCTACGAGGGCTTAATCTCTCTCTACACACGCCAGTACTCGCTGATTTCTACAAACCACAAATCCCACAGTGGTATCTCACCGCCTTCCTCTTACCTCTCGCTGTCGGCCATCTGCATGGTCTCCAGCTTGGAGTGGGGTCCTCTGTTGAAGCCTTTCACCTCCTGCTCCTCCAGTCCCTCCAGGAGACGAATGGCATCCTTGTTGACGCCGCGCCTCTTGGCCAGCACCAGTGGGGTCGATCCATTGTGGTTGCTAATATGTAGCACAACACACCCCAAGCGTTAGCCCAGACACTCAAATGGACTGCACACATGTGCCAAGAACAGCATGATTCAAACAACTTTTCCCTGAATGTTACCAGAACTAAAGAGAAAGGAAACATGTTTACTTCACTTGACATTAAAGTGACCAGTGCGGTGCCAGTGATGAGCACCTTGTTCTGCGATACTCGAAGAGTTACGACGCTTGGCTGCATGTCACACACATTCTTCTCTTCGCTATATAAAGACAAAATGCCCAGAAATATCTTCAAGGTTTGAGCAGTGCACATGTTATTCACACACTCCGTAGCAAAGAAAGAAAACTCCCCAACCCAACACTATATTCCTACAGATGCTGGGTAGAGAGCTGGGAACAAAAGGAAAGAGCTGAGGGTGGGGAAAGAAGATCATGGAGAATTCTCTGCCAACCTCTCAGGACATGTTTCAGCACATCTGGATCAACAGAGCCTTGAGTATTGTCCAGAGACACCACTCGTGCCTTCTTTAACTTTCCCTAAGACTGCATACGCAGTAAAAGGAAGTAACTGTGCAATGTGTCACCTGCTATTTGTTACTCACAATATGCGAGTTGCTTCCTGATTTCACTCTCCTTAAGTTTTTATTCTTTTCTGTTTTTAGATTTCCCAGAGGAAAGGATTAATGTGTTCTCCTGTGCTACACATTGTGTGTATCAGTTTGAATTCATTCACTGGTGTGGTTAATGTATACTCAGTGTAAACATAGCACCATTAACAACAGAAGAATGAAGTATTACCTGTTTGATAACTTAAAATAATATTACCATTCAGTACAACACAAGTAGTTTATTACATAAATGTACCCTCAGCAAAGTTGAATAAATAATGAGGCTCTAGGTCTGCGTGTGTTTTACTATACTTTACTTTTCAGATACAGCATGTATCTACTCATCTGAACTTTTTGTTCATTCAGGTTTTTCTCTCACTACAGTTAAGTGTAAAAGTTTGATAAGCACAGGTGAATTTAATTAAGTTACCAAGAACTGACTGAGTATAACATTACCCCTCCCTGACGACACACACTCTAGCCTCGCACAGCTCTTAATGACAAAAATAAAAAAGATGAGTCATCATGAAAGCACAAACCTTCAGTGACTTTCTGATAAAACAGTCACTGCTGTGCTTTCTTCCTTTTTTTTTACAGCACAAACTTTACATTTCAGAATGTAGCGATGGCTGACCGCTTTAGGAAAAACCCCCTCCTGCAGCACCAAGAGCTTGACTCAGTTCCCATGTCTGCCCACGCACATAATCACCACAAGTCTGAATCCAGACTTTAATTACCCAACACACTGGTTGCAGAGTCATGTGTGTTATAAGTTATAAGATGAAGTGGAATTTCTGAGGCTAGGACAAAGCATGCACCTAAAGTGTCACAAGTGGGATGTGTAAGTTTTGGCAGCCTTGTTAATCTTTAAGACTTGAAAAGATCCTGTATAAATCGTTGGCTGTTACGGTAAAAATTTCAATTAATATATATTAATTGAAATTTTACACACAGTGATATTTGTGAAACGAAGTTTATAGGGCTTACAGAAAGTGTGCAATAATTGTTTAAACAAAATTAGGCAGGTGGATATATTTGGGCACCACAAAAAAGAAATGAACTTAATATTTATGTTGTTGTGTAATATTTTTTTAATTCTTATCATTTTGTATACATGTTAGCCCCTCTGGTCTCAGAAGGCCTGCACAAGAATTAAATCGTCTCACACAAACTTACTAGATCTAAGAGGAAAAATATGTGTGGCCTGCAGAGGCAGGCCCTTGAGGAAGGGCGGTGATCTCCAAGACTTGACGGGGGTAAAATAGAGCTGCACTTGAAGCAACAAGGTGCAGACTGTGTAATATAAAACAGTAAAACGCTCATGAGATAGAAGAAAGCAGACAGAAAGCTGTCTATTCAATTACATGTTAAGTTGGACCACATTTTTCAAACCTATAAAGTTAGCTGGGTGATATCAGCAAGTGATAAGCTGCAAGAAAATAACTGTCTCTAAATCAAAATACAAAACAACACAAAAGTGTTGGCACATGATAAAAAAACTGTTAATGCTGTCAAATCTACAAGTTTGCAAAGCCATTAAAAACTAATGCAACACAAATTCATATTTCTGCTAAGCTGACACTGATGCAATGTGCACTCATGATATGTAAGCAACAGTTACACTAAGATTATAGTGAGAGATGTGCCATATATGGTTCTGAACAAGAGCACAAGGTGTCAGTACAACCTGAAGACACAGGTGAAGATCTCAGGCAGCAACAAGAGCCGATTTTCACATGTGAAAAGACTGATTCACAAACCAACCCAGTCTCTTAAAAATTATGTTTATATAAAACTAAACTCCAATCTGATAAAGAATTGTAGAATACGGGACCAATGAGTACATAAAAAGTTCTCAGGTGGTTTGAGGTGACACATTTTGGTTGGTTTTTGTTCTTCCCCGTGTGATAGGAAAACGAACCATGAGGAAAATTACACAATGTTACAAACTCACCAACTGATTTGGATCAAAGTAAACAGACACACATACTTAAGGGTGTGTTTATTTACTTTACTGTGCTTGGCAGACGCTTTTATCCAAAGCGACTTACAAGGAGCTAGCGCTGGGTGTCTGGCTCAGAGACACACCTGATAGGGGATGGATTAGGAGTCAGATGGGGTTCGAACCCACAACCTTCCCACATCCCAGTCTGACGCTTAACCCATTGAGCTACCAGGCCGTTTATGGTCATTGTCCTGCTGGAAACGCCTGTGACCTCTGACGTAGACCCAGCCTTCTGACACTGGGCCCTACATTGCGCTTGCAACTATCACATATTTTTGGAATTGACTGTTCCGTTGATTTTTTTCATTGACCCTTTGACCAATTGGGTAAAATGTATTTTTGCATTTTAAACAATACTGACCAATAATGACTTTGACACCTGAAACATGCTGTTGTCAGAGCAAGCTGTTACACTGCTAAAAACGCATGTAGCGGAGTACCTGGCTAGTGAAGGTACTGGGCAGTGAAAATGAACAGAGCAGCTGTAGCAGACGATGAAGTTGAACATAAAGACACAGAAGAACCTTCGCTTGCCTGTTGTCTGGAGATACTTTGGGTTTAACAGCTCGGACGTGGCCCAAACAACTGTTTACTGCAATTGATAATTCATTCTAAATAATAAAAATCATTAGGTTAAATGTAGCATTAGCAACTTTCACCTGAAGCACGAAGGCTTGAATGTGTGTGAATATCCTGAAAGCATGAAATCTCTTACCAGATATCAATCTTCAGCCCGTTGGTCACCAGGAATTGTATAGTATCCACATGCCCACACAGATGCAGCGCTGTATTTCCTTGATAATCAGTTGCCAACAGATCGGCTCCGAACTTGTGTAGAAGGCGACAAATGTCCACGTTCCCTCTGGCCGCTGCTAGGTGCAGGCCAGTGCGACCCCGGTTGTCACGGATGTTGGGGTCGCATCCTGTCTCGAGGAGCCTCTTGGCAAAGGGCAGGTCTCCATCAATGCAGGCCTGCAGCAGAGGCACGTTGATCTGCGACGAGTCGTTGATGAAGACATAGGACATGTCCGAGTGGGTGTCAGAAAATTCCAGTGTACCTGCATTCAGGGTCAGAGAGCAAAATCACGTTTCAGTGTCCATAAAGACAACGTTTAAAATGATTTGTTAAAGTCCCATGCGCTTCCATAATGTGCACTGACGCGAAGATGAAATAAGTAAAAGCAGTTTGGCATTATAGGTAATCTGCAGAAGGTGAGAAATGTAAAACGGAAGAGCTACATGTCATTAGGTAAATGGAAAAAAAACTGCACACTGTATCTTATCCTATCCAGGGTCGGGGACAGGACACACAGCAATAGGGCTCTCTCTTCACCCTCTAGTGGTGAATTTTGTTTAGTCATATCTTGACTGAGTAATGCTTTTGAAGAAACACTAAAAATGTATAATCCTAAAATGACTGTGATTAATGATCTGCTACAACAGCTTTCACTCAGGGTTTAACTTTTCTGTATAATATATATAAAAATATTATTATATATTATATAATATATATATACACATGTAAATAAAATATAGCATCCTCGTTAAACCTAGTAATTGTTGCATGTCTGGAGTTAACACACCTGATCACACAACAACATAACTGCAACATCACAAAATAACTTATGTGTTAAAGAGTAAATGGATTTCAACACTTAAAGTCAAACGTGCACGTTGAAAAAGAGTGAAAAAAGGAAACATTAGTATACAGTCAGAGTTATTTAATTTTGGTACACAAACCATATTTCTAGGAGGGAGCATTTTGTGGCAGCCTACTTTGCCATTAAATGAATTATCCTTCAAAAATAATTCATTTATAGCACCAATAGTGTTGTCTGTAGGACAACAGAGGTAGATTTCTAAATTCCATTGTTGTAACAGTGGCATATTTCATTTTTCATGTCTTTGTTGAAAGCGATTTATTGCGACGGGGGTTAGATTTCTTGTATCTTTTCTTAATTCGTCTTGGTGATATTCTTTTAACACTGCTGTTTAAGTCTTGTTGTGTTTTTCTATCGATTATACGGTTTTAACAGGAACCTTTTGTTTTTAAAGGACAATTTTTCGACGGGGGCCCCCTGTACGATTATTGAATGAGCTAATTCTGACTTTTTATCGTATTTCGCGTATATCTCACATTAACTATTTCGATAAATCTATGTATTGACGTTAGCCAAGTAGTTATCCGTGTTTCGTTAAAATGAACATAAAGCTAACAACAAGCAGCATACATTAGTATCCTGTATACAGCTCCTTAAAATGTAGTTTATTTCCAGACGAAGTTACAAAGTCATTCATTGTAAGTCAATAATACTGTAACATTATAGATTTGTGATGAAAATCATGTCATGCTGTGCAGCAAGCTAGCAGGAGCTGCAGCGGCTAACTCAGTCATAACATTGAGTGAGGAAAATAGAAAGAAAACATAGACTGATACTAAAATCATACTAAAATATACATAAAAACTGACTATCTGCACGCAGCGACTCCACAGCTTTTGCAAAAATAAAGTGCTGGATTTAGCAAAACTGCTACTGGTGATGATGCTGGTAACTAGCTGGTGAAGCTAACGTTAGCTTTCAAGCTAACGTTTCACACAGAGAAACTCATTAATGCATGCTTTACCAATTGTAGGAAGGCGCACATTAAACAGACACACGCTTTAGACACTTCTTGATCTCTTAGATATGTTACTAACCTGTTAATTTGTACCAATTTAGCAGAAAAAATACACGTCGCTTCCCTTCGAGCTATGCAAGCTAGCAGTGTTGTTGTTTTGCTAGTTTTTTTCTTCAGTGTCTCTGAAGTGCAGGTGAAAACGTAAGTCAGAGTAACGTTGCCATCTACCGACTCAAGACACGAGATACTGGCTAAATACTCTGAATCTAAATTCGTCACATTATTGATATTGATTTTTCATTTACTTAATTTATTTTGAATCAAATTCCGTTGGTTTAGACATGTGAAATACTGATTTGATGTGTGACACAGTGACACAAGATGATACTTTAACTCGGACTTACAATTTAATTTATTAAACTTTATCTCAGTCAATTGTCATTTACCATTAAAAATATATATATATTTTTGGATAATTTTTCCGCATAAATGCATCCTGAAAACCATTCTGTTACATGGATAACACATATGTACCTCTTTAGTCTAACTCGACTTCTTCTTCCTCAAATGATATCTATGATATGATATTTATATAACATATTAACATATATAAATGTTTGTTATTGGTCTTACACCTCATGTACCGTACTGCCGTCCGATACTGTACATCTCTTTTCAGTTATCTGTTGGATGTTGAAAATGGTAACATCGCTAAATCAAAAGCATCACTCAACAATCTAGTGAAAAGATATTATATGAAGGTAATATTATCATTGTGAAGTACTAAAAGCCTGTTAGCTACTGAAAATTGGTATTGAGATAATGTGTTTAATCTGGTTTGTCAGTCAGACAGGATTATGATTTAGCTTTACACGATACACAACAAAACATGTAATGATCTCACTGCTACATGTTACATGTAACAATAATTGTAAAATCGGCTGCCTTCGTGAAATTTGATTTTTTCAAGATTGAATCAAGCATGTAGAAATTTTATATCCACATTTCTCAGTTTTTCTGATAGTTTATTTAAAAGTGTGTGAGCAGAGAAATACACAATATTGTAACAGACACATTATTATCGTCTTTTCTTATAGATCCTCTTTGAGGAAAAACTGAGATTTATTTCGGTCTCCAGGCACTTATAGTTTGTTACTTGAACATTTTAAATTGGTTTTGAAAGTGGGGCGACATCTAATTAAAAACAGTTGGTATGCATGTTAAGTCATATGTGATGGATATATACTTTCCATATAAAACATCTGAAGGGTTTCTTTAATGTACACATCATTATCTTTCCATTCATAATACCAGGGGGCAGTATCATGACATAAACACAAATAATTACAATCTAGATTACAAAACAACAAATGCAGACAAAAAAGGAAAATAAAAGAAAAACAGAAAAGGTTAAATGTGACGATAAAATCAGGGAAACCCGCAGAGCGAAGGGTCATAGTGGTTACAAGTCCCCCAGTGGTTCTCACTGTCCAATGCTAATCACAAGAGGAGAAAACACTGATGATATCCAGTTCCACTCAGGTAATTTAATTTACATCATAAACCAAACTTATTTAAAAAAACCACCAAATTCTGATCTTGTGCGGTTTAGCACATTTACCTGTCAAAATGTTAATAATAAGCTTTTTCTCCACAATTTAAAGACAGAAATGTGACCTCTTTCTCAAAGAAGGACAGTAAAATGACCCTGAAGAGCTATCAGCATTAGAAATCTTTACTCTAACATACTTTGCTGGGAAATAAGAAGCTTTATATACAACAATAATTAACACATTTTTATAAGAGAGCATGTGTTTTG
The DNA here is from genome assembly GCA_032359275.1 of Microctenopoma steveboyesi. Classification (NCBI taxonomy): domain Eukaryota; kingdom Metazoa; phylum Chordata; class Actinopteri; order Anabantiformes; family Anabantidae; genus Microctenopoma; species Microctenopoma steveboyesi. Next base: position 9,228,783 of record JAUMHF010000010.1, on the reverse strand, counting down.
TTTCCTGCTGCAAATCAAGTGTGAATGAATGGTTTTGATGTGATAAAAAACACTAGTTTGGTCATAAGGCAACAATAAGAAATATGCCCCATTACTCGACTTGTTCATTGCTCTAACACATATGAGTTCACATCAGTGCAATATAAATTAATGAGTGGCTTCATTCAAGTCATTCATTACTGGCTGTTGCTGTTAGTGAAGGTCTGTGCTGGTAGTTTTGCATGTTTCTGCACTAATTCATGTGTAGATTATAGCACAGCTGAGCATTTCTATACTTTAAGTTTTCACTCTTCACAAGTCAATGGTGTTTGCTCATAAAACCTTATAAAATACTGTCCACGGTTTGTAAAAAAATAAAGCTCAATATATATCGATACATTTCCTCCATGCAAAACATGCAAAATTATCAGCCAGTGTTTACACAGTGACCTGTAACAAAGCCACAGATGCGACGCAACACCACAGAAGCAAAGTTTCATGGTGGCCATTTCTTAAATACATGTCTCAAATAAAAGTTTGAACCGGGATGAGGCGAGGGCACCGTCTGCTTCAGTTAGATCAGTGCAGGAGAGAGTGTAAAACGCCTCAGGTTGAGCAAACCTGCAGCAAACCTTCGGTCTGACTGACTTATCTGAAGCAGACGTGCACCCTGACGTGTAAACGGTGCAGTGCTGATCAAGGGGCCGGCACTGCCCGAGGTAGCCGAGAATAAAACAACACAACAGACACAACATAAACACAGAGAACATTAATGGTAGCACCATTGTCAGTGATAATGAAGAGAAGAGTAATCGCACTGGAAACCTTCTCTCCGCATGTCGTACCTCCAACCCTTCTGTCAATTCCTATTGGGAATTTAAAAAGCTTTGAAAATGTTAGTTAATTGTCAAATGGAAGCAGCCTCGTTTTCAGTCAGTCACTTTTTTTTTATACATTTCCTCATAAATCATCTCTTCCTCCATCATCAACACCTCTCTCTTTATTTCCTTGGAGGGTTAGTGTGTCACCTCCAGATGTTTCCCTCCATCCATTCCTCCACTTCTCCATCCTTCAACTCCTACTACAAGAGCTTGCTGCAGACTTGGCAGCGGCTCACTCTGGAGAACTGCTGGCCTCCCTTCAGGGTCTCCTGCGAGGGTGAGGCAACAAACTCCTGTCTGGGGTCCACAGTGGTGAGCCAGAAGCTGTACTTGTTAGCGAAGTAGTGGCAGGTGCCCTTGGCTCCGTTGCACTCGATGAACGGCGTTGCACGGAAGTCCTCCAGACAGGAGCCAGGAGACACCAGAGACTGACCTCCGCCCTCAGCGCCAGCTGCAGTGTGCTGTGATGGAGAACAGAGGAAATTATACAAAGAGCTGCAGAAGAGAGTTTAATCCTGCAAGAGAATTTCCTTCTTATTTTTCTAGTTGGATCCTTATAAAGATGAAGTTCTCTCTCTTTCTAGTAACAATTATTTAACATACACCCGTTTAGCTGCTACATGCTTCGCCATTCAACTTTAACCTGTGCTAACTGGGTCTTTCAGCTTAATGTGAAATACTTGTTTTAGCCACTAGTATCAATATTCACAGAATAATTTTAACAGTAAACACAAAAAGTTGTGTTTAATTTTACAGAATCAAAATACAAACATAAGAACATTTTTTAATATGTTAAATCTGAATTTGTTTGTTTGCCTAATCGTTAGGAAATGATACTCCAAACCAGTCATTTAAAACTTGCCATAAGGAAGGAGTATCCTATCCAGAGACTCCTCCAGCCGGGGGGGCAGTTCGGTATGGACGTGTCCTGGCTGTGGACCGCCACAGCCTGGGATGGAGCCTCACAAACTGAACACCTAGATTAGATAAAATGCATGAATTCAAATGTTTGATGAAAGTTCAACGCTGATCACGAGTGAAGCTGAAGCTCAGACCTCTTTGTTCCTTGAGTGACTGCGCCGTACTGTACCTGCTGATATAAGGTCGTATCTGCTGCTTGGCCACAGGCATCATGGGTATGGGTGCGGTTGTGGAGAGCCAGTAGGATTTGTCGTTTCGGCTGGCGTAGTAGCAGACTTCGTTGGGGGAGCAATAGAGGAAGGGGATGGTGCTAAACCTGGGCAGGCAGGACCCTGGCTGACCTGAAGACCGGGTGAGAGAGATTATACACCGTTACCAGCTATGCATGTGAAACATGTCAAAACTTCCTTTGATTTTCATGGACAAGTAAATAAAACTTAAATTAAAAATTAAAGACATGTGGTTTTGTGATGTACAGTATACACTTTTTCATGTTTTCATACCAAGGTCCTGATTGTGCGCCTTGTCCTGTCCCTCCACGAACAGCAGACTGTAGCCGTCCCACAGTTTCTCCATGCCCTGAGGACACATGGGAACCTGGGAGTTTTGACTGTGCTTCACGAGAGTGTAGCCGATGCTGAAACTTCGGCCGACACCACCAGGGAGGCCGGGACGACCAGCAGCCCCGGGTTGACCTGAGGAAGAGGCATCGAAAAGACATTTTTGCTTAAAACTTGATTAAAACCTTGAGCTTAAAACCCTGCTTCCATTGTGGTCAGCAGCTAAAAAATGCGGGTGGTGTGTTATTTAATGGTCTTAGCCAGGAGTTTAGTTCTGAGAAAAATCTGCTGTGGTAAAAAAATTAAATGCTAATTAAATAAATTGGATCACTGTCATCAATCATTTAAAACAGCTGTTAGTTATTTTCTTTCTAGAATAATTTAGTAAGACCTGACAGACTAATGACCTTGTTCTCCAGTTGCTCCAGGGAGGCCAGACGGTCCGGCATCACCAACGTTTCCAGGAGCACCAGGAGATCCAGTCCTGCCCAGTTCACCGGCAGGACCAACACGTCCTTTGGGACCTGTGGCAGCAAAATATTTCACATAGATGAGATGAAACCATCTAATTTATTGCAACGTGTGTATTTGATTTGCATCTTTATCATGTTATTTCTCTCAAGCTGACTGTAACTAGATTATAATACACAATGTAATACACCAATGCCTTAATTTACAGGCTGGTACAATGTATGGTCTGTTAGGTCATGTCAAATGACATAAATAATACATGTTAATATTCTTAGTGCAAGAGTAGCCTGAGCACTAAATATAAAGTTGAAAGACTCTAGCTTTAAACTCAACAGATCCTTCTTCTTGAACCCTTGTAAGCAAATAAACATATGTAGTAAAATACTGACCTTTTACCAAGGTCAACAAAATGAACAAAAAGCAGCAGCTACGCTAAATAGAACAGGGAAAGGGTGTCTTCCTATTTAGGGTTTCAGGGCTTTATGTAAACACTGAGTTTAGAACATACAATGATGTGCAGCAGTTTTACTGTTGATGGACACCTTTGTCCAGGGGTGCTCAATACGTCGATCGCGATCGACCAGTCGATCGCAAAGGTAGTATTGGTAGATCGCATGGCATAAAAAAAAATAGATGCCAGCCTATCATCCATCCCATCACTTGATTGGTATACAGGGAAGCCAGTCAGATGACATCAAATTTTTTCTGACGCTTAGGTCGCTGCACATGCGCAAACAGCGGCGCGAAGTGTAGGAAAACTGACAAGCTAGTTAGCGAGTTAACTCCAATTTTTAGCTCTCGGTTTTTTCTCTTAAACCTAAGAAAGGGTTAAAAATGAGTGAGGGAGCTGGACCAAGTAAGAAGACAAAAACGTATCACTTTCATACGGAATGGGAGGAGGACTTTTTTTTCACGATGTCATTTTCAAAGTGCGTTTGCCTCATCTACCAGGCTACCATCGCAATGCCAAAAGAAGGGAAATGTGGAGCGGCATTTTCGAACTGTTCAGGGAAAATACGACACTACATTCCCGCCGAAAAGCGAGCTAAGAAAGAAAAAGGTGAAGGAACTAAAATCCCATTTGTCCGGACAGCAGTCATTTTTCACACAACAAACTCGGGTAATGACAAAAAATTTACATAGTTAATTGTGTTGTGAAATATTGGATCATGCGGTTATGCATGTATATACATTTTAGATATAAAGAATCCTCAATATATTTATACATAAGTATATGTTTTGGATTTTTGTAGTGGGTAGATCATTTTGACTTGGTCATTTTATAAGTAGCTCACATGCGGAAAAAGTGTGAGCACCCCATGCCTTTGTCTATAACTCCTCCTACCTTGATCCATTCATGAAATGTTCGTGTCATGCTAAGAGATGTTAAATCAGGATGAAGTGATTTAGATATAAAAGCAACAAAAAAGAAAAATAAATTGCTGTTATTGTATAAATTCATAGTTTAAGTAAAACAACATTTGCTCCAGCAGAGTAAAGATCACTGGAGCAAGTGGACTGTTGCCACTCACCTGGACGACCGGGGTTCCCCGGCTGACCGGATTCTCCTGAGCTGCCTGGGAAGCCTGTCTCACCATGAGGACCTGAATCTCCAGTGGGTCGTGATAATGGTTGTTGAGGTATTGCGACTCCAGGGGGACCCTTTGGACCAGGAAACCCTATAAAGGATGGAGAGGATGAATGGAGGAAAGTGTGAAGAACACAAAGTGTGTGAGAGAGAATAAAATGTTCAAGAGTAAAGCATCATGATCTGCTTTCTACTGGAAAGACTAAAATCCTCCTACCTTGAACTCCCTTGGGTCCTTTGTTTCCATTATAACCAGGTTCACCCTGGAACCCCTTTAAACCAGACCCTCCGCTGAAACCACTGTCACCACGTGCTCCTAAAACGTGAGAAACACATTGTCTCATTACTTATTTCAACATTTAGAAACTTAAACTCCCTTTTGTCATATTACATTTTTCCAGCTATTTTTGAGCTTCACTTCACCTCTTAAACCAGGGTTGCCGGGGAATCCAGGACCGGCGGGGAGTCCTGCTTCTCCTTTCCTGCCGGGAGAACCAGGGAAGCCAGGAAGCCCAGAGTCACCTCTGTCTCCCTGCACTGTGCCTGGGCCAGGTGGTCCTGGGGGACCTGGTGGACCTGGGATACCTGGAGAAGACAGAAGATGAGGAGAAAAATGAGAAAAATGAGAAATGAAAAAAGATTAAAACAAGGAAACTTCAATAAGTGCTTGGAGAGAAAAGCAGAGAAGCAAAAGAACAATGGATTGAGGTAATACGATTACCATAATCTCCATCCAGCCCAGGGTAGCCAGGATCTCCCAGCGGTCCGGGAATATTTGACCTCCCATTCTCACCAGGAAGTCCGGATGGTCCAGGGAACCCTGAACGTCCAGGGGCACCTTGACACACAAACAAGAACACACCAGTAAAGATTAGTATAAAGACACTTTGACTCCTCAGACCATCTTTTTTTCTATACTGGAAACTCTCCCTCGTTTACCGACATTTCTCTGACATTTTTAATGATACAAATAAAAATCCCCAATCCAAAAGTTATGTTAAGATTTGTAGTTCTTAAGTTGTTGAACTATTGCACTAGATGCAGTTTTTACAAACGTTCTCCTTCCGTTATTTTCAATCCAATGTGAACTTTAATGATTTACAGATCATTGAGTTGTTTTTTTTTTTGTTTGTTTTTATTTGGATTTTACTCAAAGTCTTCTTTGGCATAAAGATTATAATGATTTCTCAGTGAAGTCTCACCTTGGTCTCCTCTTGCTCCCTTCAGCCCTGGGATGCCTGGAGCTCCTGGGTAGGAGAAGCCTCTCTCTCCTTTCAACCCTGCAGTACCAGGGGCACCAGGTAACCCCGGTGAAGCTGCGCCTGGATGCAACACGACAAAACGTTCATAACAGCCGATTCCGAACCAAAATAAGGTGTTTTATTCAAGATTATTCGCATGAACAGTGTATGAGTGTGCTTAATGTATCACTAGCCCCCGGTGTGTGTGATGTGGTTCTTGCCTGGGATTCCAGGGAGTCCTTTAGCTCCTGCCAAGCCGTTAAGCCCATCTAAACCTGGGGATCCAGGCAAACCTGTGAAAGCACAAGAGTGAGTGAGCGCTTATGTGTTGCCTTGTTTCTTGTGGAAAAAGAAATTGAATAGCATTTTTTTTCTCTCACCATTGACTCCAGGCTCTCCAGATTCTCCACGCAGACCCAGTGATCCATCCAGTCCTCTTATTCCAGGCAAGCCAGACTGACCTTTAGGTCCGCGGGAACCAGGGGAGCCTGCACAGTGGATGAGATAAATATGTTAATACCTGATTGTGCTTTCATGTTGAAATTCATCCGCTTGTCTTAGCAGTGCCTGCGCACCCATGATTCCAGGCCGTCCCGCTTCACCAGGAGCCCCCTCTGCTCCAGGGAAACCTGGACTTCCTGGAAAGCCGATTTCACCAGGGGCGCCATCAATTGCACGACCTGACGAGAGACAATTATTGTAAAAGACATTTTTAAGTACAGTTGTTTTTGAAGGAATAATGCAATGTAAAAACCATAACAACAAATACACTAGTAACTATGTGGATGACTTTATCATAACCAAGCATGGTAAGTCTTACCAGGGAAGCCCGCATCTCCTGGCTGACCTCTAGCTCCTGGAGCTCCAGGAAAGCCATAACTATCTCCGGGCTGACCTGAGGATCAGCACATGTGAGTCAGTGGATGCACTCATTGATAAACAGGTTACTTAGATGAACGGCTTTCAGAGGTTTGTCTTTAGTCTGTGTAGCACGATGTTTACACTCACCTTTCGCACCAGGCCGACCAGTTTCTCCTGCGACGCCAGGGGAACCAGAGACACCATCATCACCCTTGAAAGAAGCCATAACAACTATAATTTCACTGTTTCACCGGGATGTGTGTTTGCATTTGTACGTTTGAGTGTTTTCTTACTCTTGGTCCAAACATGCCGGGAAATCCCATGATTCCAGCTTCTCCTTTTGGTCCGGGGAAACCTGGTATTCCTGGCTGCCCAGGAAACCCGGGCTGTCCCTGTTGTCCTTTAACCTGCTCAAATGAACCTTGAATACCGGGCCGACCTGGACTACCAGGTAAACCTGGCTGACCCTTGTCACCTGACGTCAGACAGAAAGTGGTGTTTACAGGTGCAGCGTGGAGAGAAATGGCAGAAACAACATAAACATGTACTATAGATACAACGTATCTGTCACTGATAAATAAAACAACAGGAAGAATTGTTACCTCTAGGTCCAGTGAAGCCAGAAAAGCCACTGCTTCCAGAATTTCCAGGTGATCCTTTCTCTGTAAGCCTTGATGGTATATTAGCAATCAAGCCGGGAGGACCGGGAGGACCTCTGTCACCTGCAGAACCAAAAACATATAGATGTTGGTTAAAGCAATCGGCCGTAGATATCTTTACGTCACTGGGTTTGGGTTGGTATCCTTGTGACACTGCCATCCAGAAGCAGCAGCTGTCAGCAGTAACTCTGAACAGATCATGCATCCTGTCCTCATCCTCACTCTACCTTTCAATCCAGGGAACCCAGGTGCACCTGGAAATCCATCTCTTCCAGGACCTCCCATTAGTCCTTTCATTCCAGGAATCCCTGGAGAACCAGGGCGCCCAGGCATTCCAGGAAAACCCATTAATCCTAGGAAACCTTTCTCACCTGAGTAAGAAACAGGATTGAAATGAGCGTACTGTTGTCACTATGGGAAATTTTTATATATAGATGGGTTCCAGCATACCTTTCCTTCCTGGTATTCCCGGAAGTCCCCCTCGACTTTCTAGACCTGGAGGTCCACTGGGTCCTCTTAACCCTGGTGACCCTGTGCTACCGGGCAGCCCTGGTGTTCCCTTCATCCCAGCAGGGCCTTGAAAACCTGGTTCTCCTCTTTCTCCCCTTCTACCAGGGATACCTGATGATGGACGACAGGATAGATAATGAAGTACAAAAAGATATATTCAGACAGCTTGTATTCAACATTTTAGATTTGTTGCTTTAGAAATGTTGCTGGTTATTGTATGTCTCTAAAACCAAGATGAATATCACAATATAATATGAACAGAAACACTGCTTTTTAAAATGCATAACATGGTTAAACATCGTTTTGTTCCACGAAAAGCAAAAACGATAAATGAACTTACCTCGATCACATAATCTATTAAATCAATTTATTGGTTATTTCTATTCTGAATACACACAGGAGCACACACAGCTTAATAAAAAGCATCCATCTTCAGTTTCATTGTTTCATCACCTTGGTTAGGCTGCAATTGCACTTACTGACAGTGTTTAAGGATCAGAAATATTCTACTGTGTGAAATGTTCTAGCTCTAATGTGTGATGATATTACATTACATTAAAATATATAATTTAATATATATTTATATATATATATATATATATATATAGAAATCAACTCAAGTGCAATTCCAGACTGAATTAGTTTGAACTAACATACAGAACTACCGGTTTACATTCTTAAAACAAGAACCTATTTTCAGCACATCTGTGAGCATCTGGTTAAGATGATGAGCAGAAATTTGCCACTGAGCTAGTACAATGTGGGGATGTGCTGAAAACAAAAAGTTATTTTAAGAGTGCAGCAAAGCCTCTACACCCAACGCAGGGGCAGCAATGTTTAATAGCGTTTACACACAAAACGGCCTGTTACACAAACCTGTCGGTGAATGCAAAACAAACTGATTTTGGACAGATGAAATGTGAATATACTGTTTCATTTAACTATGAGGGTTAGTGCTGGCTGCGAACAAAAATCAAACACGAGTAGGCTCATTTTTGAAGAAGACGTTTTGTTTCATAGCTTCTCACAACGGAAATGTCCATCCTCAGCTGCTTCCTGTTTGGAGCAGCTGATTCAATCTTTGAATGTGGCCAGATGAGCCACGCTTTCCTTCCAGTACCATAGCTGCATGTGGTCTATTCTCTGAAGCACTTTCAAAAGTGTTTGATGAGGTACCCTACAATTCTAAGATCAGTTTAAGACACTCGTCTACTAGTGTTGCCATGTTTGAAAAGAACAACTTTAGGAAAACACTAACTAACCTGACACTAACCTGACACTACAGATGGACATTTGTTTGTTGTACAGATGACAAACTGTCAGTAGTCAGGCACTTTGAGGCAGGTAGCAAAGCGTTGGTCTAATGCACGAATAGCACGAGGATGGAAGGGCGGAAGCGAAGAATGGAGGGGGGAATGACCTACGGATGGCAAAGAGTGTCTCACCTTGGCAGCCTATGGCGCATGGCCCAACATCAAGAAGAAAAGGATGGAGGGATGAGAGGATGGATGGAGATGATGTTGATGGTGGTGTGATGAAAAGGAATGAGGAAAGAAGGAAAAACAGGAGGAGGAGAGAAATAAAAAGACAGTAGACAGAGAGAGGGATGAACCAACCCTGGCAAACGTCAAGGGTGAGAGGCGATAGGCTGTCTCCGAGATTTATTGGAATGATTTTTCTAAAAGTTACTATCTAAAAATCTGCACAATATCTCATATGGAAAATGGAGGGGGAAAAAAACGACAGAATTAAAGTCAAGTCTGGTTGTGGTTAGCCACAATGTGAAACACGGCCACGGTTACGGAATCGATTCTCTCTCACCTGGAGGCCCCCTCCGCCCACTTTCACCAGGAAGTCCAGGCTGGCCAGGAGTGGGATCAGTCCTGTCAGACAGAAATCCAGGAGGCCCGGGAAGGCCGTGAAGACCGTTAACTCCACTCTCTCCCTTTAGTCCAGGAACACCAGAACGTCCATCAAAACCTGACATTGCAAGAAAATAAAAGGAAAAAGTTATTATCCACATGATCCAGTAAAACTGACAAGCACTATTCAGGAAAAGTTTTATTTCAATTCAGTTTCTAATGAGGTAAATTAGTAAAGTATTCTCACAAGTATTGCGTTTCACCCAAGTAAATAACTGGAATACATTATCCAACAAAGTTGTTGCTACTATTGCTGCTACTTCATTTAGTCTGACTTAGAACTGGACTCTACAGTTACTCGCTGAACCTAAGTCAGATTTGTACCTTGTGTCGTCACACAATGCATTTGTTTCATGATTGTTGTTTGTTTCTTCCTTTAATGTCTCTTTGTTTTCATACTCAGACTCACCAGGTGCCCCAGGCACTCCAGGTGTCCCGGTCTGACCCTTATCTCCAGGGAGTCCTGGTAAACCAAAAGTTCCTTGTGGTCCAGATGTGGCTCCCAGTACCTCTCCGGGCTGGCCTTTGGCTCCAGGGAATCCTGAAGTACCATCCTGACCACTGGGTCCATCAAAACTCTGTCCTGGGATGCCTGGAAGTCCAGGGTCCCCTCTGGGTCCAGGAAAACCTGCAGGGAGGAGGGGTGAAGGGAACACGACAGATGCTTATGGAGAATGCCTCTATCTGTCATGTGCAAATAAAAATGCATCTTTAACATAACTCCTGGATCCTGGATCATCCTGTAACATAAGTCAAACTCTGCTGTAGCAGATCACAAAGATTAAAGGGCAGCTTCATTTTAGATCGCTTCCCATTAATTGGGAATAAATGCACAGTATTATCGTATAAATTAAAATATAACTTATATAGTTTTAACTGAAAAACCCCTCATGATGAAGTGATCTGCAGGAACTTTAATCTTTTTTCAGTTTCATCTACATCATCTATATTGACCAGGACGGAAAGAAGATAAAAGACGTTATATCAAGAAATATGTTGAGAGTCCTTTTTTTCCTGACTCTGACAACAGTAGATATCCTCCCTGAATCTACCTATCCTCACTGAGAAATGAATCAGAGACATGCCACAACACAAGTTTACCTTTTGGACCAGGCTGTCCTCCGAAACCGAGGTCTCCCCTCTCTCCTTTGGTACCGTCAAACCCTGGACGTCCAGGGTTTCCGGGGAAACCAGGCCGACCTTTAGGGCCTGACAGGCGTACACAGGCGTGACTTCACATATAGGTATGATTCATTTTTGTATAATGACTCCTACCAGAATCAATCCTTGCATCGTACTTAAAATTAGCAAACAACCAAAAGAAGAAAAGTCACAGCAAAACCTGTTATATTTTACCTGGTGGTCCTGGTAAACCAGCAATCCCAGCATCTCCCTCCTCACCAGGTATGACACATGGGAGCAGTTGGCCTGGCATCAGTCACACACAAGTTAGCAATTGCAAATTACTAAATAAAATTGAAAACACAAACACACATAATAGGACACAGAATGGTAACAGTAACCACTGAGACCTGACTGTTGTTAGACCTGTTTTATTGTTAGTTTGTTCGGTATAATGATGTTTACTGATTGTCTGCAGCCTCCATTCACGCCATTACTGCTTTCACATAAAAGGTCTTTGTTCAGGTTCAGCTGAGTTTCACCGTGTAAATCGCCGTGTGTTGTAGGCTGAATGTTGTTAAAGCATAATTAAAAACAAAATCAAGAGTTGTCAATGCAATGTTGGATTTGTGTCTGAGGATCAGTTCCATTACTTTCACTGGACTTCTCCCTCCTCAGCCTTCACTGGGAAAAAGCTTCTAGCAGAGGCAGGCCTTAAAAGCATGCACCAGGTTTCAGCAGCTTTGAAAAGAGGAACACTTTTTGAACAATTTCCCACAATTACCTGCTTCGAGGAAATCCTTGCAAGCTAATATTGATTCATGGGCACTTGCTAGCTTAACAACTTGGCCATTACTGAATTTAATGTTCTTTATCAAATAGATTTCTACACGTGGTTTCTAATGATGCAATTTCATCTGTGGATGAAATTAATACAGGAAATATTATTTTTTTCATGAACAAATCTAAACTATATTGCTTTGTTGTTTTTTTACGTCATGGGTAGAGATGTCGCTTTTTTTTTACTGACAAATGTTTTTATCCGAGATTGTCTGTAAATGTATTCAATTTCCTGCTCCGTGAGATATTATGAGCATCCACCTGTTGCTGAGCTGCACGAAACTAGATAGCCTCATATTATTTCGCCGCCTCGTTATTCTTGCTGGTGGACGAAAAATATTTAGTTACCCACCCGTTCCCTCTCTGACGTCATTAACCCCTCCACAGCTGATTTCACCTGGACAGATACACATGCACAAGGAAGGTTAGAGAAATAAGGGGATGGCTGGATGGACACAGGGAGGGAGGGAGAAGAGTAGAAAACGGCAGCATAAAGAGCCATTCAGGGTCATTGTCTTCATGCACCAATAAAGCAAATAAATGATTTGTCATCTAACAGACCTCAGCAGTTCCATTCAGGTAACTCGTGGTTCATTCAGTTAATGGAAAAGCATATTAAAATGTTTGCTTCAATAAAAAATGCTTGAAATATTAGGTTATTCTCCTTAATAGGAGGAGAGAGAGAAAGATCAGCTAAAAGCTGTGAACATGACAGCGACATGACAAAGCTCTGTCGAACTTTAGCTCTGATGTCTTGTCATCCTCTCTGAGCTCCAAGTAGTGACAATAACCTTCATATTGAAAGCAAAATCAATCTGTCATTTGCATTGTGGTACAAAAGCACACATTTATACTGAGGATGTGTGGCTTTGTGCCATTTAGTTTCAGAGAAGAAGAACAGAATAATGTGTTCAGGAAAGTGCTGGTGTGACTTTGGTTTTACTTGTCAGGTGAATCCATATACCTATACAACCTAGCAGACAGAGAGCTTCCATCGGATCACATGGCACAGCTCTACATTGGTCACTGACCTGGACCCCCTCCTGTTCATTACACAGTTACTTCCACTCGGCCAAATCTTCCATAAATTTGATGTAAATATCCATTGCTATTGCTTTCTATTGCTACTAGCTCTATTGCAACTTTCCTGCGAGCCCACCTCTCTATTACCACCAACTTTCCAAATGTGAGATAGTTTTTACAAAAAATCTTCTAATTAAAATAATATCTAACAGTATGTATGCAGACACTTGTTAGGACATGAGAAGCAATGGGAAAGAAGAGCACCAGCATTTTCCTTTAAAACATCAAACTAAATTTAGGTTTTCAGAATTGTTTTGTGAATATTAATGGACTCTCCTCTGAGACTACAGAAGCACATTAGTTAATGTGCAAACAGCATTAAAAATACATCAATCAGTCCCTTAACAAATGAAGCAGTCTATCGATTATAGATTGTTTGCAGGAGAAGTATATAGCACATTAATGGAGACCATTAATCATGTAGTTAGCAGTTTGTTGCTGCAGATGAGGCTGGAAGGGCAGAAAGCTGATTTGTAAGGGAGACAGGAGCCATGTTGTCCCTTCAGGCCCGGGAGAGTCGGCTGATTCAGTGAGGCAGATGAACCCGGAACTGTTTGTCCCAGAGAAATGCCTTATGATGGTTTAAGTTGTTAGGGTGATGTTCATGACATTGCTATGGTATCTACTGTATGTAGAGGATGGAATGGGTGTTGTTTAATGAAGATGATGTGTGGTCATGCTTTCACTGTGTGGAGAATATAATGTTTGAGATTCACACACACACACACACACTAACACAGCAAAACTTCCACTTGCTTCTGATGATCCTCTTTGGCTTCACTTACCCCTTGGTCCAGGTAAACCTGGTTCCCCTTTTGCACCAGGTATACCAGGATCTCCAGTCTCTCCGGGAAAACCAGGAGTTCCAGCATAGCCAGTGCCTGGCTCGCCAGGGATGCCTTGACGGCCCTTAGCCCCTGGGAACCCCGGAAAACCTTTCTCTCCAGCTGTGCCAATACCGGCGTCGCCCTGCAAAGGAAAGACAAGGAGGCAATTTTAGGAACTTTTTGTAAAGTTAAATGCATGAAAATATTTGTACTAACAATAATACTAAATGCAGTAGGACTGTATTTACTGGTGGTCCAGGGGTTCCAGGAAAGCCTGGAAATCCCTCTCTGCCAGGGTTTCCAGTTTCACCATTAGGTCCTCTTAGTCCAGGAGCTCCACGGTCTCCTTTAACCCCTACACCTGCGATGGGATAGTAGGGTTCCCCCTTCTGTCCCTTACGACCAAAGATACCTGTTTCACCATGTCGACCCTGGAAGACGACAGAAATGACAGATGCGTCTTTGCCTCAAAGACATAGTATTTATCCAGCATAGTTGTAGTGTTAGCTATTTATAAAGCAACAACATAGTTGTCAACTAAAACAGCCAAAGGTATCAACCAAGGAAACCTGTGAACAACAACGTTTGTCAACTTAACAGTAGAATTCAAAGGTGAGTGAAAGTCTTACTTACAGTAGGTCCAGGAACACCATCAAAGCCAGGTGTACCACGGTCACCAGGCTCACCCTTTGGTCCGTTGAAGCCAGGTCTGCCATTGGGTCCTGGTGGTCCAGGCAATCCAGGCAACCCTCTGGGGTCTCCTCCTGGGCAGTCACAGTCCCCAGGATCACCTGCAGGGTGAAGGAAATAGGAAATACAAGTAAGGGTCGGAATGCCAGAGCCAAAAAACTTTGGCAGAGAAGGGCAAAGGCATTAAAACTGTGTTGTGTTTTGTTATTGTGTAGTATCTTGCAGACACACAGATTTACTCTGCACTAATTTGATTCCCATCGGTGTGTGTGTGTGTGTGTACCTCTGAAACCTTTGTATCCTTTGTTCCCCAGTGGACCTCTGGAGCCTGGAGGCCCATCCACTCCAGGGAAAGATTCTGGAAAACCTTCAGCACAACACACACATGAAATTAGGACCAGTTAGACATTAAGCTTGCCAGTAGCGTCAATGAATCAACAAACTCTGATTTTTAGATTCCAGATTGTTTAATTTATGGCTGAACTGCACTGACTGGTGTCATGTCGACATGTACTCTCACCTGAATATGTACTTAACTGTTAACGTCAGCCCAGCGCAAGCACGGCTTGGTGACAAAGTGTGAAATCAGGGTTAGTTTACTCTGTTTGCTTTATCAGATTTGATAGAAGATTTGAGCTGCGGCAAGATGACAGTTGCATGTAATTTTTTACAGCACTGAAGTGTTTATATTATAGTAGATATAGAACAGCAGTGTATTCAGCATAAATTCAGTGATTTTACATAGACCATCATGACTAGGATCTACTGGCCTAAGCAGTATTCATAGCATGCTGCAGTTTGGCACCCACACAAACAAATGAAACAAAATGTCCACCAGACACATTCATGATTCTTCTGACTACAAGAAAACATTGTCTGTGAACAAATGTTTATTCAAGATTTTTACTGTGAAAGGCATGTGACTCTGGCTTTTAAGTCCATATTTTAAGTCATATTTTTTTGTCAAACTAAAAAAAAATTAAAGAAATAATTATTTTTGTTGAACAAAAAATCTTCCTTTATTTAATGTGCTTGTGCCAACAAAGCCTTGCAAAACAACAGAGGTAGCAGATGTACACCAACTCAGTTCTGTAAAAACAAAATGTGTAATACAAAGGGAAGCGTTTCCCTCTGAATTGTAGAGTAAAAGTACAAATAATAAACAACAAAATTACCTCAAATTTATACTTAAGTACAGTACTTAAGTAAATGTACTTATGCACTTTCCACCTCTGGAAAAAAAAATCCCAGTTGCAAACACTGCTGTGAAGCATTGGCGTCCATGTAAAATCAGAGAATTTTGGTCACATTTCAAAAGTGGCAAAAGTTAGGAAAAGCAGCTTGGAGGGGAGGGAACCTCTCATCCAAGTCTCAAGCTAAGAGCCTCTCCTCAGCTGTACTTACCACCACACCCTGCATCAAGTACAGTGTGAAAAAAGCACTTGGCAGCTAAAAGTTTGTTGTTTTGAATTTCTCCTTAAACCTAAATGCCTTAATAATGTCATGACAACCATAGCAGTATCCCTCTCTTTAACTGACCTGAGACAGGATAGGTGATGCAGGGATCAGTCGAGCCTTGGAGGACAGTAAAGTCAGTCAGGCATTGTGTTCTAAAGTTTCCTACTGGTCTTGTACTCTTACAGATGAAGTAGCTTTCGAGGTTGTCAAATTAATAAATAAAAATGACTAAATAATGTGTGACACGGCTCAGTGCCAGAATGATTATGTATCCCCATGTAGAAAGTTCTTACTGTTGCTTCCCTATATCTACAAACACAACAGCTCTTTCATACAAATAATGTAGTTTAACCCACTTTGCCAAAAACAAAAACAGTTGAAACTCAAAATATCTTTAGTAAAGAACCTTCATGTTCTCGTTGCTTGCTTCATTGCAATTAAATGTCCTTTGTCTGCTTCAATAATCCAGTTCTTATCTCAGAAAGATGCAATATCCATCTCTATGACAACCTGCGAAGAACCAGAAAGCTTGATCCGTTTTGTGTTAACATACTGTCGGAGCGTGAAAGTCCTGGAGGTCCCGGTGGGCCAGTAGGTCCCGGGAGTCCAGGGGAGCCTGGGATTCCTTCATTGCCGTAGCTTGGTAAGCCCGGGTTGCCTGTCTCACCCTTTGGTCCTGGGGATCCGGGGAAACCTTGACGACCTGGAAATCCACCTTCAGGAAAAAGGAGTTCATGATAAAATAATACTTAAATGTAAATTAAGGAGAAATTTAAGTTTTCGAATACCTTACCATCTAGTGTTCCTGGCAGGCCTGGCTGTCCTGGAAACCCTGGAGCTCCCTGGTCACCCGGGGTTCCAGGTAGGCCACTTAGACCAGTGTCACCTGGTGGTCCTGCAGCTATGTGCAGAAGACACACATTGAAAGATGGCACACACTCTTTAAATGTTAAGTCAGATGCTGTTTTGGTACCATTCACTGGGAAAAGTGTGTTTCTATCTATTAACAGCTGGACTGGGAACATAACCACAAAAACTATCAAGATTTATTCTCTGTGATTCATCTATAACTTCAGAGTGTGGGTTGAGGGAAGAAAGGTAACAGGTGCACGACTGTGTGAGAGATG
The DNA here is from genome assembly GCA_032359275.1 of Microctenopoma steveboyesi. NCBI lineage: Eukaryota > Metazoa > Chordata > Actinopteri > Anabantiformes > Anabantidae > Microctenopoma > Microctenopoma steveboyesi. The sequence continues at coordinate 9,212,043 of JAUMHF010000010.1, read as the reverse complement.
CTATAGTGGCAGGTGTATTTGGTCAACTTGCAGCAGTTTTAAGATTTTTTTCATCGGGAAATGTGCAATGTAAATTGGATTCCCAATTTTCTGCCACCAAACATAGCCAGAGTTAATCACAAAGCCACAGAAAATCTTGGATAGACATCACTTAAATGAGTCAGTGGTTCCAGTCAGACAGAGGAACAAACCTGAATGAATTAATTTTGGCTTAAAAACATCATGGTAATATATATGTTAAATTATAACAGAGTACTACAGATAGGACAATAATAATTGTGGAGTAAAAGATATAATCAAATATTGGGAATAAACAAGCACATTCTGACAATGTGTTTTGTTTGTGTCTCACCTTGAAGACCAGCTTCATTAACAAATGAAGCAGGACCTGGTGGTCCAGGGTCTCCCCGATCTCCCTAAAAGACACAGGCACACAGTGCAGAACAGATCACATAAGGCAATACAATTATAAGAGTAACTAACAATGTAATATTATGGAGAAGACTGGTGTCATAATATTACACAGTACTCAGTGTACACAGTTTATAGATATCAGCCATATATAATATTAACCATGCATTTCTTTTCTTGGTCTAGAAACTATTTGTATTTGGTAGAAAGTCCTAAACATTCGGTTTTACCACATAAAGGCATTATACAAAACCACACACACACAAACACACACACACAAACACACACACAAACACACACACACACACACTCTCTTTTACCTTGTATCCTGCGTATCCTGGTTGACCAGGATAGCCAGGATTACCTCTGAGTCCCTGTGAAGAAACAAATTTGTGTATATGATGTATACAGTGCAAGATAATGTGTGACATAACAGGTGAAAAAAAAAAAAATTAACAGTATGTGTAAGTACTGCAGTATCATACAGTTCCTGGACAGGGCATTATTAAATATAACTATGACCAGTGACCCAGAATTAAATAAATTTTACTTCCATGCTTATGTACAGTTTATGGGATTTGCATCTTTTATATGATTTAAACAGACACAAAAATTTGTACTTTCTCTGTATTTCTTACATTTTCGTATTTCCCATATAAAGTAGAAAGCCTACCGTTTCTCCTTGAGCACCAATAGGTCCGTTAAATCCAGGGGGACCCTTTTTGTTACAATTGCGGACAACATCCACCGTAGCGGAGAAGAAAAGGTAAAGGTGAGAGACATATTTAAACCACAAAAAACAATGTTAGAAGGCAGAATTCCATGGTGGAAGTGCAAAGGTGATGCCTCTAAATATTAGGAGAGAAAAAAGAAATCTCAGTACCTGATGTCATGTTTGTGATGCTGAAAACTATTTTATTCGTTTTATGAAAGTACAATTAAAGAGTGAGCCTTTAGCTCTTACCCTTGCCCCGGGGTAACCAGGAATGCCCTTCTCTCCAGTTTCACCCCGATAGCCAAAAGGCCCCTGGAAAGAAGTGTAAAAAGTGTCTAGTAAACCACAACAGTAAACCACGACTGTTTCAACAAAGTGTTTGTTTTTTTCTGAACTCAGTGAACTAGTTTCTGTAGAAAAATATAAAAAACCTACCGGTGGGCCAGGATAACCAGGGAATCCTTTAACCCCCTTTCGGCCTGGTTCACCCTTTGAGAAGGAAAGAGACCAAAGGAGGGAGGAGAACTTGACAACTGTCTCATTTTGCCAGAGAAAAACAAGCAGCAATATGACATCAATTGATTTCTTGATTTTCTAGTGTTATGTTCTTTGTGGTAAAACTTACCTTTGTATATATAATTTGACAATGAAAACTCTTCCACCATTATTTGTTTTAAACAGGCCTCACAAATGAACCAAGGGAACTGACAGTAAGTCACGCTGATAATAAAAAGATGGTTACGTGTGTGGGACAAATGGAGAGCAGCCCAACAGCCTCAGCATCATGTTGGGTTTGAAAACACTGACGAATCCAGCGTAGGTTATTCCTGTCTCAGTGTTTTATTTAATGTTCAAAGTTTCCACTCTTGAACAAGTGAACCGCTGACTTTCTTTCTGTAGTGAACTTACTGGTTTTGTCTTAATACTTTCACTAGTTTCACATGATTTTCACTAGTGAATCATGTTTCACTAGTTGGGTTCAGTTCACTAGTGTGTACGTTACATATTAATAATTTAGCTTCAGCAGTCTAAAAACCTGGGACACGTAATCTGTCACAATCAGCATCGACTTGGTTGGAGCTGGTTTTAATGCAGCTGAATATCATACAACAGTCCCACTAAGATGAAGTGCGCTAAGTCACATGACTTCAAACTTTCCAACAAACCTGCATTCCTTTGTCTCCTTTGGGATAACCCACTAACTCCACAACGCCATTGACCATTGGCTGGCCAGGGTCACCGGGCAAGCCTACGTCGCCCTGGATGCCATAACCAAGGAAAAGAGAGCTCTTTATACCGATGACAGAGGCAATGGGGTGAAGTTGGAACAAGGAGTTTGAGGGGCATTGAGGGGAAGACAGAAGGGGACTGTTGACTGAAGGATGGACTCCACGTGGGCCGTAGAAAGGCAACGTGAGGAGCTTTTTGGGGTGATAGTAAAGGGCCGGTTTTTGTGGTGTGAGGTTCTTAAATTACTATGCTTATTAGAGTTCAAAAGTCTCTGACGGGACAAATGATCTCATAGTTTTACCCCTACAGCACTGTGCTGTTGAAAATAGTCAATGTCAACCCATGAGACTGGTTCAGTCTTCAGTGACTGTTATGAAATTAGTCCTCAGTCGACTCCACACTTTCCTTTAGCCAACACGTTCTTCCCTGTGTGGCGGTAAACTTTGCTGCAATCACTGCTCCTCTTCCTCCTTTGGGCTTTAGTTTTAAACAACAGACAGCCTTCTACCCGCTGTCTTATTAAGCTTCTCTTTTTGTCGTCATTATACAATTAAACTCCACCGCATCCATGCGAATGAGTGTGTGTGTGTGTGTTTGTGTTGAAGTGCTTTAACCTCTGCTCCTTTCCTTCCCTTGCTGTGTTACCTTATCTCCTTTGTAGATAGTGAGAGTTTTTTCGCCGATTAGCGGCTCGTCACCCGGTGTACCACTGGGTCCAGGAAGACCCACGTCGCCCTGGAGTCCGAAATACACATGTTACACCATTAGCCAATCAGGAGGGGCAGACAGACAGTGTGGTGAAGAAGAGACATAGAATAGAGTGAAGATGTGAGGGTAGATGAAACAAACAAGTGAACGCAAAGGGTGGAAGGAAAGAGTACGTCAATCCCAGCAACATACTTGCTTTCACCAGAGTTTTACTACATCTCATGGTGTTTCTCACTAAGAAATACCAACAGATGCGCTTGAAAAACTGGCCGTCTCTGAGGTAAAAGAAAAGATCAATGCAAGAAAGAAGGTCAATACAAGAAGAGACAGTAGAAGAGTGTGAGAGAAAGAACAGACGTGATGACAGGAAGGCAATGAATATGGTAGAGTTTAGGAAATGTTGAGCCCCCCAAAGAAATTTTTTTTTTAATCCAACCTCAGTTCAACTCTGAATCTATCAGAGTTCAGGGTTGGTGGGTATGGATGAGCGACGCATGCAGTGTGTGAGGAGGATGACTGTTGGTACTCGTGTATGATTGCTCAGATGAGATGAGTGGGTGGTGGGTGGGTGGACGGAGGGGTGAGTAGTGAAGGAGTGAAACACCAATCCTAGAGTTCACCACAGCGCCAAATGTGATCATACACCATGGGAAGTAGGAGCTAGTGATTCCAGCAACCAGTTAACAGTCCACAGATCATCCTCCAGAGTGACAGCTCAGAAATGTAATGTTTGAACAAGTTTAAATTTGTTCTTTGTCCTAATTTAACAGAAGACTTATATATATTGTCATATTTTCAAAATGGAAGTTGGTGCATCAACTTCAACATTAATCAAAGAAGACATATCTGAACTGTCATTCAACAGTGAGGAAAACAAGTGTGTGATGCCAAGGCACAACTCACAAACCATATCTGGGGTAAAGCTTAAAACTGAGAATTACATTTGTTTTTTTAATCAATCTGATTAAATAATAGTAGAAAAGTCAACAAATTTACAATTTAAATTTAGTTTTCATAAGTCTGATATTGATTTGTGTTTGTGTCCCCGGCAGCACAGATCACTGAAATAACAAATCAGACTGAATCAAGTGGTGGTCCATGAGATCTTTTTTATCATACAGGGAACAACATACAGTTGAGTAATTTGTCAGTCGGGGAAGGGGGTGGTGGAGTCGGGTGGGGTGGAGTAATGCAGGGGTGGGTACGGTTAGGAGAGAATTATTGTGTGTTGGATGGAAGAAGAACAGGTTGTTATGCCACCACCAAAATGTCAGCAAACACAGTGATATCTCCAACCAGTACATTTTAGAGACACACACATTTAAGCTGCATAAATGAACACATATACATACATATACCATGCTACCCTGTACCTGCATGGAATCCACTATGCTTTACTCCGAAATAGATTTAAAATTTTAGGATCCAGGCAGAGTCTGTACACTATTGATTTACTATCTGTACACTACAGAAATTGAGATATACTCATAACCTAATCTAATACAGTACAACCTACACGATTTGTTCTATGTTTGCGCTAAGAAGCGACTCACTGTCGTGTGTTAACATGCACCACTTAACAGCTAATATACTTCAAGATACATAATGGCGAAACTGTTGATCCACGTATGTGTTGGCATAAAGTAACATTCAGGAGCAAATGTCAAAGAAACAACACAATGCCCATAGATATGAATAAAGTGGGGGCTACACACTAAGAATAGTGGATACCGAGACACCGAGCAAGGCAGAACAAACTCTGTCCTGAAAACACATGTTGGTCAGATGTACGGTTATATTGTTTTCTTGTAGCCTGAAAGCATCAGTGAACAGCTGCTGTCACAGTGGGAGATTATTGCTCCCTCCTTTTAGCTGTACCTTTATAAATATGAACTCATAGTGTTGTGGATTTCACGCTGCCCTGGTATTTAAATCAATTTCTAGTCACACTTTGAGAATACAATATAGACATAAAGGCGTCTGTCTCCTGATTCTTTGCTGTAGTATGACACAATGTCATTTTTCAAAATATGATACTTCAGTAAACTGTGTGCAGCTGATGTTTCGGCCTTTGGCGGCAGGCAAACAGCCGCTACACTTCACAAAGGTCTTGTATTATAGTAGACACTATTTTATGACCATTTTAATTTCTTACTTAGTCTTTATGAAGTGTGTAGAGCTAAATATCTAAATATCTAAAGATTACGCGATCTCCTCAGCTACCATCATTGCATACCTTGTCTCCTTTCTCCCCCTCATTTCCTTCACCACGGGTCCCCTAGAGACAACAAGAGTTAGCACAATGCACTTGGGAGAAAAATAAATATAGCGTTTTAAATATAAAACTGTACATGAATCATTAACATTAATCAAAACCTCTTTCCATTATTTTACTTACTATTGGTCCCGGAGGACCAGGAGGACCAGGTGGGCCCTAAAGAGACAACAAGTAGACTCAGTTTGACAAGCAACAAAATCTAGAATCATTTTTACTAATATCTCAAAAGAATACAGTAAAACTGAATGGGTGGATAAATATATAAAAAAATATCAAAAATCATAGCGAAAACATCTACATGTGAGATCGATAATGTGTCTTTTCAACAAACTACAGCAAAGAAAAAACGCATATATATAAAAATGTATCACAGCAACTACTGAGGAGAAGAAATATATATACGTACAGGGTATCCGTCAGGACCTCTTGGACCAGCCAAACCAACTGAACCATCAGGACCTGCTATACCCTGCAGAAATAAAACAGATCAGAACAAACTGAATTCACATCCAGATACCACTGGTGACAAATGTTTTTCTAATATTCGGTTCAACATCTTAAGCCTGGATCCAAATATCTGGATACCTGAAAATTTGCTATATTGGTTCCATTACAGCCCCTTTTTTTGACTCTATACATTTTCTGTTTCTACTAACTATACATTGCCCAGGTGTGTTATTATGTGTTAAAAATAACTCGAGAAGTAAGAAATAAAACTCTTACTAGCTGACCCGGTGGACCTGAAACACCTCGGTCACCCTAGTGAAGGGGAAAAAGACACAATAAGAAATATGAATTAATAAGTGCTCAGTGAATTTAATACATATGAAATTTAATTTCATTACAAATGTATTTTTTTGTGTTTGTTTAAAGTAATTTTATGCTGCGTGATCCACTTTGTGGTTTATGCATCAACTCAATATTAGCATTAGTCATTGCAAGGGAGGCCTTTCATTTTCCCAGCTGATACCCAGGGGCTTCCTTGTGACCTCCAAAATTATTAGTTGCCTGCTGCTGTAGACAACCTGCTGTAGTGCAGAAGCTCTGCTGACTGATCATGAATCAATACATGTATAAAAGTAAACTCAAGTCACAAATTCATTCATATGGCACTGTGAACACAACACCACTGACTTGGTCATCAGTGCAGGAGGAGAGAAAGATGGAGGGACATAAACTCACATTTAAGCATCGCCACAGTGAGCTCGAAGACCAAAAAGCTAAGAGTTAATCTGAATCTTACCGCAGGGTCGATGTATGGGAAGAATCGAGGTTCACCTTTCTGACCTTTTGGTCCAGTAGGCCCCTGTTGGGAGGAAGATGACCAATGCTATTTCTAGAGGCTCCAATAAAAACTCATATGTATATCAAAATAAAAAATAGTTTTTTCTCACAGAAAATCCAGGAAATCCTGGCGATCCTGTCCCAAACCCAGACACTCCAGGATCCCCGCTGGCCCCTTTACAACCATCCAGTCCTGGTACTCCTCTGCTACCTTCCTGACCAGGATGACCCTACAGAGAGAGCAGCATGGTGAAAGTCTTCAACAGTGACACTGCAGGGGTTATGTTGGATTATACTGTAACGTACCATGAAAATGTATTTCATTAAAGACAAGAGGGACACTAATGATTCTGTGTGTGTGTATGATTACATATTGTGCATAGCTGTGTGTCGCCTTTACTTACAGGCACTCCATCAGTTCCTGGAAACCCTGGCACTCCCATTGGCCCCTATCAAATTAATAAATGCTCAATGTTAATTTATAATCACAGTCCACAGCTACACCTGGTGGTGAAAACATGACACTGCCTGCTTGGCAAATAGGTTCGATGGATACTGTTTGGATGGAAGTTATATACTTGAAACGTGAGAGTCTATAAAACGCACTTTGTCTCCTTTGGCACCAGATGGTCCTTTCCGTCCATTGTGGCCTTTCTCTCCTTTAGGACCTTGAGGCCCCAGCTTCCCTTGTTGCCCTTCTGTTCCACTCTGACCAACCTCACCGAGAGCCCCTGGGCGTCCCTGAAAGACGGTAGAAGAAGAAACGCATGGTCATTTCGGTCACAAGCCAAGAATGAAGAACTGACAACCTCCAAAGTGCATAAACCTAACAGTAAACCTGGAAGACGACTGCTATACCCACTGAGCACTGATAATTATATTATCGTACTTTAACATCAAGAAGTGTCTCAACAAATGAGAGCATTTGGGGGTGGGCCTAATACTGCTGCAGCTTTCTACAATAAACACAATGCAGCAAATCACCCAAACGGACAAAAACAATTCAAGAAATCATGATGTTCATGTCCATATGTCTAGCCAACAAGCTGCTTGGTTTAAGGGGGATAAGCTGATCCCTGGAGTTAACAAAGTCCGTCCAAATCCTCAATGAGAGTAACATTTTCAGGGCAATAACATCATTAAAAACTCACCCACATGGTTGAGAGGGCACAAGCTAAACAGGGTAGAAATTGAGCACGAATAACAGAAAAAGGAGGAATAAAGAGAAAAGACGAGAGCAACTAAAACACTGAATACTAGTCGATGCATGTGCACAAATAAGATACACAAGAAATACTGAACTGCTACTGTGTAAAGTAAATACTGCTGTATCTCTTCAAAGTGCAAACCAAATGTTATTGCAAACCAGTACTTTTAAAATAAATGTGTACAATAAAGTATGTTTGAATGCATTATTTAACTTTGCCCATAACAGTGTGATTGACCTCAGAAAAGTCATGCGATTAATTGCGATTACATTTTTTAATCGCTGCCCAGTACTATTTATTATATAAGCAAAATATAGAAAATCATCTCTATCAAGAGCAACAGTTTATTAATAGATTTGCGTTTTGGAAAATGTTGATGTTTCATAAAAAATAATAAAATAAATATATTATTTTTTCCAAACTACATAGAAAATATAGCTTTTGACACAATAAAAATATGAATGAATCTCTATGTGAAACTATGCAACCTGTGGTAACTATGCAACTATGAAACTATGCAACATGTAAAACCTGTGATTTATTTAATAAAATAAATTTCACTGTCTTGCAGTCAATTTCACGTGACATCTAAATACTTCATTTTCACATGACCTCCAAATGACACTGTCCATTTATCAGTCCTCTAATGCCTGAGTAAATGTAGTGTCTTTATTTCTACATCATACATTCTTTCCATCCTTTCAACATCTGCAATTACACAACGTCATCTATTTGATGAGGGAGTTTCGAGCTGGGGATGCCCTTGGAAAAAAAGAAAAAGGCAGAGGGAGCCATTTTGTCTTCGTGTTATGGATTTGACCAGTGTGTTTATATCAGACGAGAACAAGTTGGGGCGGAAAACCCTGTGTTTTTCTTTCCTGAAAGAGGGATGTTAACACACAAGTGTGCTCCACAATCAAAAAACCCAGAGGCATGATGAAGTGCTTTATGTGGGCATGTAGCGACATGTGGACCTAGACGGTGGTCTAAGAGAACAAACTGCTGCTGTGGATCACAAATTAAAGGAATGAAATGTATGTCATGTTTAAAGGATAAGCCTTACAGTAACTTTTAAGAAGAAAAAACCTGGAAACACTAATAAATCTCAAAATCCAGTTTAAAACCTTTGCTCCTTTTATCGTTGGTGTATGTGACAGACCACACTACTGAGGTTTAACCACATGATGGCAGTAAATCACAGAACCGGTGGGTTTGTGCTGCATTAGAGGTCAATCAATAAAGAGGCGGGACTCCTTCATGTGAGTGCATTATCTCGTTTGCTGCTAAATGCACTTCTTGTGAAAACACAATCTTGGCTTTTAACAGTTTTATCCAGTTCATAACTTGTTTAACAAACTGCCATATATATATATATATATGTGGTACAGGTGTGCACACATGATATCCACTACTGTAGGGCACATAGTAGTGGAGTAGCATCATGTAGCAGATAATTATTATGACTACTTGCACATTGCTTTTAACAGATATATATTATCTTTCTTATATTTCATCTCATTATTTCATCTGTTTCATTTAATTGAATTTCCTTTTTATACTTTTTTATACTGTGTTGTTGTCCGCAGCTGTGGTAATACACCAATTTCCCTGATGTGCGATCAATAAAGTCTTATCTTATCTTATGTTATCTTATAAGAAAGATATGATAAACACCACGTATGTTACAATTGTTTTATTAAGTGTTGTATGACCTGTCAGTTGCTTTGTCTTATCAAACCTTGGGATTGACGTGGGGAGAGAGAGGGCATCAGTAAGAAGAGTAAAAAAAGAGGAAACCAAAATGAACATAAAGGTAATCCCCAAACCGTATTTCAAACATACCTGCTAAGAACACACAGACAACACTGACCCCTAAAGTATCTTCCTCCAACTCGGTGAGGAAATGCTCCTTTGCATCATTCTTAGATCACCTGCTCAGGTTGCTTTAAATTAGGCTATATCCCCAACGTTTTCTACCGTACCTATAATGTGAGTGTAATAACATAGTAATTACTTTTATCTGCACCAAATAATTAAAATTTCCATTTCTGTAACCTGGTACATTTTACAAGTAAACCAGAATAAATACAAGTGTAAAATCCTCTCTTGTATTTCTTAGTCTTATAAACAAGTGTAACCTTTACCCTTTAAATCCTCATTCCTTTATCACATTCCCAACATAAGCTGGAGCTTAATTTATGTAATCCAACATTATTCCTTATGGGCATGTAGGCATTATAAGTCATTTCTTTTAACTTCTAACAAATAGCATACATTCTTACTCACGGGTCACTGCCGTATAACATATGTGGCAGTAATGGCTTCATACCAACCTAGAATTCTAAAGCATTTATGTGCTAAACATACCACAGACATCTGTGTCTTTATACCCTTATACCTAGTTCAATATCGGCAACAATTTTAATGTAACTTAGTCTCCGGGTGTCACCGCCTCCATCTCCCTAATGTAACCGTCTTCACCCAGTTACCAATCAGTACAGGATGTGGTACTTTTTAAAGGAACTTTCTTTAGTAGTAGTTAATTAGTTTTTCCAGGATTAATAACAAAGTATGAGGAACTATGTCTGCCATAACCAGAAGTCAGATGTTGAGTTTTCAACTTCAACAGCCCTCAGAGGTGCAACAACAACCTCAAAGTCCTGATGAAGATAATTGTGTGCCCTTACTATCAAATTCTTAAAATAAATATAGAATAAATGAAAATCTAACCTTACAGTTGAACTTATCTTTACCCAGCCTATGAAACACATTTACAGTGAATACATAGACAGCGTTAGGAATTAGATTAAAGGTTCATATTCATGTGAATGTGAGTGTGAATGGTTGTATGTCTCTGTGTTGGCCCTGCGATGGGCACTAAAAAAGATCTATACATTCTTTAAATCAAGCATCAGGATACATTTCTGCAAAATACTGTGGGAAAAAACAAATGGGTTGGCACTAACTTGTTAATACCTTCTTGTAACAGCCTTCATTAGTGTCCTCTAGGACATAACCACATGAAGAAACATCAGTAAAAAAATATCTATTTGAAATGCAGTAGTCATTAAAGGCTGGATTTTGTGGTGACTTTGGAGGAAGCAGTTGTAAGATTATGTAAATGAAAACTTATGCAAACTAAAAGTTTGCATATTTTTCCAATACACCTAATTTACATGGAGGTTAACTAACTTTAAAATGTTTATTTTTGTGATTTTACTCTTTGTGCAAAAACACCAAAATATCAAACTATTTTTTCAAAAGTTTTCATCTATCGTCCTTCATGTATCTGGTGTCCCAGCAAGTGAATGCAAATTTAACCATGTTTTTGAGTGCAGAGATGTCACCAAGACAAACGTTAGTTTATTGCACTTGGTTTTTAAAGTGACAATGATCTTGGATAAGACTTGACCACGCCATGCTGCAGCTCTGTTTCCAGCCCACATGACCTCAGGGCAGGCGGGGAACAGTAATGACAGGGCTGTGCCAGGTAAAGGCAAACTGCCAGAGCTGTCTGGCTCACACTCACACCTGGTTTTACCCAGGGAAAATATGCAGAGGTCCCACAGAGACCAGTTGCATGTCCTCCTTTCTCATTCTCAGTCATTCTCTTTTCATTCACAGGTGACCAGAGTGACATGACCTACAAATATCTGTTTTCCAGGGTGGTTAGAGTTGTGTTTATGCAGAAGAAGACGGTCACAGGGTCATCTTGTCCATAGTCTTGGAGGCGCTTTCTAGTTTTATTTATTAGGTCACAGAGGTCACTTTCAAAGATGCAACTTCACTAAGTGTTTCCAAAATTACATTTTTTACCCTATCATATGAAAAGCACATGTTCTTGCACTTCAACTATCAACCTGATGACTAGTTTGCATACTGTATCTTCTGCATCATCTGCATTAATCCAAAGGTCTTTTTTACAACCCAAAAATGAAACAACCAGATAGAACCAGACAGAATCAGCATGAACCTGGATTAGTCCTATTGGCAACTTTAGTCTCTATCAGTCACTAACATGGTCTAAGTGCCATTTCCTACTGGTCAGGGATTTTTAGAAAAGGCTGCTTACTAGTTAACTAGTAAGACCAAAGAGGATTTAACTAGTGTTTTATACACTCCAGACACATTTTATCAGAGATCTCTCCCCCGTGCCAGTATTTTCCCAAGTCTGACACCCTCTCACTACAGACTACCTTGCCAATTGGCATCCCTGTCTGTTTTCATGCCAGCCTGTTGGGTCTCTGCCTGGCTCTTCCAGACCTTCCATCCTCATCACCTTCCAGCAGACTGGTTAGTTTGTAGGCTCAAATCCCCTTGTGCACAAAAGGCACAATGAAGCCTATTCTGGATCGCTAAGCTCTCTGGACTTACTGCTCCCATCGGGCCCACCTCACTTCCTGTTAGAGGAGAGTGCTTGCACAGACAGATTCTAGCTGCCGTGTGTGTGAAAAACGACGTGTGTGTATTGTTTCTGAATGCACACGCGTGTACATGGACGCGCATACACCCTCGGGCTCTCTGAGGGTTTATGGTGATGCATTGTTCCGAGGGCCCGGTGTGGTGGGGACAAGATTTGAGTTGTCACACCGCATGCTCACTGGGGGAAGGTGATGGGAGCAAAGTGGTGAGAGAGGCTGGCAAATGTTAGGTCTTTGGATTTGATCAGCACGGCAGTCTGATAACCCAATTACAGTTTGCAAACCCACACATGACTCGGCAGAACCTCAAATGCCCCTGGCAAAAAAAGCAGAGCTATTGCTACAACAAGTGTTGGATTGCGACCTTTGTGTTGAAGAATTATGTTATCGCTAATGTGTTATTACTTAATTATATTTGTGCTCTTGCAAATAAAAACATCAAAAATGTCAAACGTGATGTGAACGCAGGGAGGCGCAGAAATGCTACAACAATGTGCGCTAACCACTACACATCATCAAATTAATATTTTAGACCGATGCAGTTTTTGTGAAACCAGCATATGCACATCAGACTTCTTGTTCTTCCACAGACTGTTTATCCTGCCTTTGCGCTCTCCCACTGCTTCCCACCCGTCCTCTGTACCACCGATTCATCTGTTTGTGCTGATAGCCACCATTAAACAAACAACCCGTTCTCTCTTTCGTCCAGGTGCTTTCCCCTGCAATAAAAACCCCATTACACGTCAGGAGGCCCTTCCGTCCCACGGTGATGATGTCATTAGGCGGTGGTGTTTTCTCAGCTGTTGCACATCATGGGTGAATTTGAACTTTTCGTTCGTCTTTTTGTTATCTGAAAGGACATTGTACCTCTCAAAAAGGGACCAGCTAGGACTCAAAACGTCACCGTTAAGAAATTTGTGTCCAGGTTGATGGACATCACTACAGTACACAGGCTCTTTGACCCACAGTGTTTCACTAACTACATGGTGTAATTGTGTAATTGTTACACGTGTGTCTGTCTTGTCAACCTCACAGAGCAAAAAGCAGATGGAACTGGCACATTTTGTAAACCTTTAAAGGTTTAAAGAAAGTTTTTTAAACCATTTCTTTTACAGTTTGATGAAGGGCGGGGGGCTCCCAGAGAGTGGCCATTACATATATATATATTAAAAATTCAGATTAGAATAATGTGAATGTGGCTGATCCCCCTCACTCTGGTACAAACAAAACCTTCAACAAATAAAAGAAGGAAACTGTGTTTGGTCTGACTTCATGAACAATTCCTTCAACAAACCCAGAAACTGCAGAGCCTTTACTTTCTCCTGTGACTGTACGTAATTGATGATGGAACCTCCTAAGTTTCTATCAGTTTCACCTGTTTCTAAAAAGAGAAAAGACACGTTTTCCTGTCTGCACGACAAAGGAAAAAAAACGTGTGTATGTGTGAGGACAGGCTCCATCCAGCTGTGTTTAGTTAGGTAGGGGATTGAGATTCCTGCAGCGTTTGTTAATGCTAATGTGCATATTTTCTGTATCAGTGTGTGTGTGTGCACCAGCAGCGTGGGACTCTTCTCCTCTACTCATCTGCTCTCTTTGCTCTTTCAAAACAAGAGTCTGATAAAAAATACAGCAGTATTCTCCCCTCAGAGGCCCCCGTACTCCCAACTGATATAATCAGACGCCCACCCATCCTGCAGATGAGGCCCACATTTAAATATATAGAGTCGAGATCAAAAGCAGCAAGTGACATCTGGCTGCATTTATCACTTTAAATTGTCTTCAATTGACTTACAGTACCAAGCGGATACACACGCATTGACATAATTGCGTATCCTAAAGTGTTTTTGTCCCGTTTAAAGAAGATGAGCATCCACATGTTTAAAAGCATACGGCTGATTTTAACCTTCAGTAAAGAGCAGGGCGGGGCAACACTGCACAAAAGAAAAGAAAAGGTACCATAAATGACAGATTAGATTTATGTGAACTATATGTGTGCATGTGTGTGTCTTAATGTGGAAAATGGGGATGCCATAAATAACTGCCTCATCCCATCAACACACCAGAGCCTATAAATCACTAATTACCAGTTTTACACATTCCTGTACATGTTTGCCCTTTGTATAAGTGCACATGGGTTGTTGAGAGAGACTTAAGTTCACACGGGACGTGTCTAATTCCTGCGAAGAAAAGCCGTGTGAAGAAAAGCCAGCGCACAGGGGGACATTGGTGAAACCTTACCTCTAGCACGTGAACTTACTTACTTTATAGTCTCCCGCTTCTATTTTGCTTTGAACTGTGTTTGACTGTAATCAAGGTGGGATTGAATAAGAAAGCCGCCTCAGTAAAAAAATAACTTTTCTGTAAGATTATAGCAAATTAAGCAAAAGTAATTTACAATTAACTTTAATTTGACAAAGTTTTAATTCACATCTTATACTAAGGCAAAATGATGTGAATCTTCCTAAAGTTCCATGAGTGAAGAACTTAACAACAACATCTTGTGTTATAAAATGTAGATTTTTATTAACTGTAATTAAATATATAAATGCATAAATGGTGTCAGTGATGGAGTAGATTTGTACATCTACGCTGAGTTTTTAAAATTCATATATGAGGAATAGTACATTTTAGTTTCAACTGCATCTTACAGCAGAGTTTGTTCATTTGTGGAGATAAGTGAAACTCTTTGAAATCTTTACTGACAACATAAACTCCTGCTGTGTTTTTTCCAAATCAGTTTCAAAATTAAAATATACTTAGCACATTAAACTGGCCAAATCTTGGAACAAAATACAAAAAAGTTACCTGCTTGCGTTTGCTTTTTTAATTTAAATAAAAAAAATATTAAATAAGCATTTGTGTAGCACACAGCATCATCACATAACTTCTCTCTGTTTCATACACGTTCCTGAAGGTGCCATGTGAGGGCAGTAGTGCGCACT
This sequence comes from Microctenopoma steveboyesi, assembly GCA_032359275.1. Taxonomy (NCBI): domain Eukaryota; kingdom Metazoa; phylum Chordata; class Actinopteri; order Anabantiformes; family Anabantidae; genus Microctenopoma; species Microctenopoma steveboyesi. Next base: position 9,196,846 of record JAUMHF010000010.1, on the reverse strand, counting down.
GGAACAGCAGCAGGTCTTCAGTACAGAAAAGTTCACTTTAACATAGCTTTTTAGGATTAACTTTGTAATATTATATTATATATAATATAATATAATACTAAATCTGTAAAAAGCTGAGAGTGATGAGGGCAAAGAAAAGATTGGATCTGAAAAACCTACTTAACTACACACACACTTGGCTCTGTGGCACTGAGCCTGTGATCCTGCTTCCGCTGACAGTCTGATCTGCCCCAGCCTTTCTGTTGGCTGTGACCTTTGACCTTCCCCAGACTAAACTCTGTGTGTGAATGTCAGGTGCATGTGTATTTAAAAGAGACAGACATGAATAGAGAGAAGTTCAAAGCCGAACAGCAGCAGCTTTAGTTGTTTCAGGTCGAACTGAAAGAAAAGGGGGATGGGTTTGTGTTTGTCAAGACATTTTGGACAATGGTAGATAAAATGCCGGCTCTAGCGCCAGTGTGTGAGTGTGTGTGACGATGAAGTCTAAACAAAGCCCATCACCTCTTGTAGACTGGTGGCAAAGTCTGATAAAATGCCACACTGGGGCCCAGGAGTGTGTGTTTGTGTTGAGAGATGTGTGGATGACAGGACGCTACTGATAACACTGTCCTGTACGTTAGGTCTGGTTTGTAGGTACATGGTCGAGCACATACATGTGCACGTTTAGGCTCACTCTGCAAAAAAGAGAGAGGATGGAGGAGAATTACAGAGATCTTAGTCATGGTACTACTACCATCTAAAGCACTTTTTGTGTATGATACAGCATGTGTGTCTCTATCTGGCTACACACCTGAATACAGATTGCATATTTGCGTTCTCTCTGCTTTAAGACTTTTAAAGCTAAAGACAAAAAAAAGGCTTGACATGTTCTTTATTAAACAATAACATCAACCCCCTTACAGAGACTAAACCAACAATGATTCACCGCTTTTCGTAGGTAATACCTGTCAGTCTTTACCCTCGATTAGCTTATTCGTCTGCGCCCTGCACCAAAAAGACCGCCACCACCCTGTAGGATGACTTGAATCTTTTTTTCGTTGCCTCAAAATGCCCAGAACACCCATACTGATAAGATGATCCAGGTTGGAGACAGACATTAAACTCGTTGTTGGTTCAAGTCTCTGGTTTGTTGAAAATTATTATTAATGATACTAAACATGTTAGGCCTTAAACTTTAAAGGACTATGTCAAGACTTTAGGACTGTGGAAGTTAGTTTATTCAGTTTCGGGCTTTATAGAAAGCGAAGCATCCTGTCAGTCTATAGTAAACTGTAGTTAATTCTCAATACAGGCAGATGATTGACTTTACTGTATTTCTCTTTCATAATATTGTTGAGTCTTTAGGCTCCAACTGACTGAGTCGTTAGTTTATTGTGTCACCTTGTCTTTATCTGTCTCTTCCACTCAGTCTCTGCAGTACTTTGATATACAGACAAAGGCATTCTGCCAACCAGTCTCTTTCTCTTTTTTTCTTTCCCCATGCAAGTGTTTCATCTTTCTCTCTCTTTACCTGCTGCAGGGTTAAAGTAAAGGAATTCAGAGATAGAGAGCTGTGGTCTTTCACTGAGAGGCCCCGCAGAGGGGTTTCATCCTTCGCTTCTTCTCTTCCCACTCCACTGAAACACACATTCACTATCAATTTCTTTGTCTCACACACACACAGTTGCTAACAGCTTTGTGTCAACATTGTAAATTTGCTGGAGCAGATGCCTCTTACTATAATTAACATTTGACCAAAACCATCATCTATCTCTAACTGTTGAGGTGGTTTGGCTGCTTAGAGCTGAACACAGACGCGAGCCGGCATGAAAGGTCCAGTCTGCGATGTGACAGACGTCTGCTCTATGATCCAGTCTAAACTGACACCATCAGGAAAATAGATAAAGTTGATGTCTGGACTGGTTCAAAGATAAGATAATAATAAGTGCCCACGTGCTGGGCAACAATATCTGATGTATCACCATAGATATCCTGGCAGGCGATTGCCTCTTGCTTTCTGATTCAGGACTCTCACCTCTGAGCTACTAAACAAACGTATTCCCATGTAATCAGCAGTGAAGAACTAGGATTAGATAAGAATGTCTACTCCAGCAGGACACATACAATGTTGAGGCAACCTCTTTGGCAGCTTTACAAAATTCGGATATCCTCCCTCTCTCTGTTTCAAATTGACACAGGTGGAGGTCTGACAGAATTAAATGAAACACACACTTCCTGACCCTGACAGACTAACCTGCCATCCCTAGCACAGATCTTTGACCCTGAGGGATTACCCGGTAGGAGAGGATGTTATTGGACATAATGGATTCGATCTGACACTGATATTAAAACCAGCAGACTAAAGTAAAGAGTTCTAGGACTTTAAGTCCAGGCAAAACCAAAGCCCTTTGGCTATTAATAATGACAGCCAACTAAAACCAACCCACACCATCTGGATTGTGTCTCGGCTGTGTTTGTGTAGGTGTTGGGACTTTGGACTATCACTCGGGGGTGCAGGGTCTTACTGAGGCATTAGTGGATTTAGTGGGGCTATATAAGATAAGAAAACGAGTTTGAAGAGGCTTCTAAATTGAGCTGATACACATATTAAAAGTCTATGTATCCTGGTAAAACACATAAAGTTGACAGGAGACTTGTTTGGTCTATTCATTATTACTGAACGTTTGTGGTAATGCCAGCTCAGCTTAGCTTAACATCAAGACTGGAAACACTCACATACTTACTTTACTCACCTACTCTGTAATGAATCTAATCTAATACATGTATGACATGTTAAATAGTGAGCTGCGGACGTGGTGGCAGGAGGACTTTATTACCTTTTTGAGTTTCCAATGTCATGCAATGCTAAGCTAACTTCCTATTTATTATACTGATCTATGAGTGGTATCATATCACATAACGTTCCTTTAAAGTGTAATCACACTTGATAAATCTGAGGGACTGTAAAGAAACACAATAAGCACTTTATAAATGAACAATAACAGTTGAAGAAAGTGATATGGCAGTAGGCCCATATAGAGCTGGGTGGTGTTATGGAGCTATATATTTACCTACAGGTACCTGGGACTAGTGTGGTACTTGTCAGTATGTTATTTACTTAAAGTGGTGTACAATAAGTGGCAGTAAGTGCAGGCTTCTGTGTCAGACAGTAATTGTTGTTTGGATATAGGCAGAATTAGACCAAGTGTGACAGAGTGAGGCTACTGTTAGTCTCGTTTAGTCAGAGGTGAACACACAAAGTGGTCGCGACTCGATTTCTGTTCTTCACAGCTTTTTGTCATTTTATGGAGATAATTTAAATGACAGAGAGAACGGCGTAATTACCATAAGCAAGAGTGGCTAAATATGACACCATTACCCAGGGAATAATTTTCACAGGGACTGGGGAGGACATGTACCCCTCATTTTCTTTTAATTACTGCCTTACTGTCTCTATCACTTCAGTCAAAAAAAAAAATAAATAAATAAATATATATATATAGTGGCTTCAGTAGGTAAAACAGACTTTCATTAAAGTAGAGAAAAACAGCATCCCTCTACAGCCCAGTGGAAATTATTCCCTAAATTATAAAATGTCTCGAACCTGAGTTCATCTGGTCAACTTTGAAATTGACTATACACCGAACAGCCACATTAACCTTTGTGATGAGTTTTGGGAGGACAACGGTTGCTCAGAGCTTTGTCAGTCAGACATGGCAGTAACTTTCTAACTGGAAGAGCTTGTTTAGACTGACGATAAAAGTGATTTTGTGAAAGAATTTGAGAAATGTTCAGTTTATGGTAGTATTAAAAGAAAATTCATTTGCATCTTTGATAATTTTACAGTGAATGTGATTGAAGATTCTCTTCACTCTCTGATTTTGAGCTATGTTGATCAGGTTTTTTGGTCACCCTGAATCTTTTCCCAGAATTGAATCTCCTCAACAGGCACGTGCAGAGAGAAGGGACTGAGGCCCCCCTGCTCTTTTCTGGAATTACTCAAAGGTGCCTTATATTTATGACAATAGCTGTTTTTTTTCAATATTTTGTATATTAATATACAACATCTGGGGCGGAATGATAGCTCAGTGGGTGGAGCAGTCCTCCTCCAACCTAACGGTCGGTGGTTCAATTCTCCGTCTCCACATGTTGAGGTGTCCTTGGACACCAATACCCTGTAGTAGCGCAAACACAGGTCTAGCAGCTGTCCAAGCAACAATTTCCCCAAGGGGATCCAAAAAGTATTCATTATTATTTTATGTTTATGAAACTCCACTGCTTCTCAAACTAAACCTCACTATGTGGGGATTGCAGTTTGACAAATAATAATGCTGTGCCATATTCAACCATACAATGCTACTGCACTTAAAACAAACCTTAATTCTGCAATACATTTGCAGGAATGTATATGAAGCGTGCATGCTCATCAAACAGTCACAGACACCTCCTCTTAACTGTCACTTTTCCTAGAAATAAATCAAATAACTAGAGTGAAGTGAATTTTCCTCAGCCGTCTGCCAACCTTGGCTGGCATATCGCTGGTAACCGAGGTGGTGTTAATTTCACGATAGCAATGACAACATAATTAGTTCTTTGCCTGAAGACAAGCAGTGTGTTGTGTTTATGTGCGTCTGAGTCTGATTAATCACTACACAATGTATAGATAAGGGCTGCTGAAACATGCATTACACAAACTGACACGGGGTTTGCTCTGATGTTGTGTCAGAGTTGTGATCATGTCTGTGGATGTTATTATGTGTAGCGATACATTTAAATTGGAGCCCCAAGGCCATTGTTTGCTAAGGAATTCAACTGGAATAAATGCACCTCTGAGGAACTAAATCATGCTTTGTGGGCTGGCACCATTGTCAATTTATAGATTAAAGAAAGATTCATCCTATTAAGTTTTCTAGCTTCATAAACCTGATTTTAAAATGTTATGCTCACAAACTTGTGAGTTTTGACTAAATAATCTTGGCGCACACAGCTCTGCCCTGTTTATGTTGACTGACAGATGAAGCTACCATGATGATCATCATACGTATATAGATTCACTGAATGCGGTGAGACAAAGGATGCTGTGTGTGTTATGCTGTGTAAAGAATTATAACTAATAAACCTGCAATTGTACGCATGCAAGGTGATGTGATGTGATTACAGAGCTCACTGAAACGTGGAACTTGAATTTTCCAAAAGCCAAGACAGCACTGAGCACATGACGCATGACTCACCCTGCCGCCCTTCTCAGGGTTGCACCTGCATTCTCCGCTGCAATCTAAGCCTCCGCATGGTTCGTCAAATGTGGCACCCTGCAGAAAATAAACAGAGGACGAGATTACAACTAATGCACTGGAAGTATATGTGGTGAAAGCAGAAATATACAGAGGAAAACATGATGTGAGCCAAAGTGTCTCACCTCTTTAGGGCAAGACACTCCAACACATGACTCATAAAATCCCTCAATGAAACTCAGGCAGCAGCACCCCGATTCATGCGGAGATGAATCAAAACAGTTGCAACACTGATACATAGAAAGACCTTTAACTAAGGATTAGATTCAGTCAAAGTTGATTTTAGGTGTGACCGACACATGGGCATGAGTTTGGAACGGGAAAATCTAATTAAGCATTTAAAGATACCATGTACTTTCTGGTTCTTCTTAAAACCCCTACTTTCACGTTGGGTTTAGTGGGAGGCTGATGGCTACACGATGAACAGAAACACATCTGTTTTAGTTCATGTACTACTAATCGTTTAGGTCAGGGGTGTCCAAACTCGGTTCTCGAGGGCCGCAGCCCTGCTGGTTTTCCAAGCTCCTGATCACCTTGATCAGGTGTGTTGATCACCTTGATCAGGTGTGTTGATCACCTTGATCAGGTGTGTTGATCACCTTGATCAGGTGTGTTGATCACCTTG
>JAUMHF010000010.1:9147377-9190686 GCA_032359275.1 Microctenopoma steveboyesi | reverse complement strand
TGAGACTGGGATTCGAACCTGCGACCTACTGCATTCCAGTCTGACGCTTAACCCATTGAGCTACCAGGCCGCTGACTGAACTCATCATAACAGAAAATACCAACTTGCGCAGACAGCTGCACATCAAGGTGTGTCCATCCCCTCTGCTGCTTTTAAAGCACTGTTTAAAGAGTCTATTCAATTTGGCTCATTTACTTTAATCAGAAACGTGATGTAATAATATTGCAAACTAATACTCAGCACAAACAAACCCGGGATAGTCTGTGTTTGCACAGTTACAATTCTGACTGGAAATAAAGCTAAACATTTACCAAGAAAATGAAATAAGTGTTCTCGCCCACTTTGTCACAGTGTGATTATTATGTATGAAAATACAAATATACAAGTTTATACTCACACAGATTTACATTTTGTGTGTACTTGAGTACTTTTGTGTGAAAATATGACGAGAACCAGGAGTTCCTTTGATTTAGTCTCTGTGGGGTCAAACTCAAAGGTCAAAGCTGGTATTTCAATGTTATTAGTGGATGAAAGGTTGCTGGTGAGGAAGAGGGAGACGGATGGGAGGTGAACAAAAGGGTGTTGACTGGACCACATATGAACACCGTGTGTGAGTGTTCATATCCACTATAATTGAGGTCAAGGACCCTCCAAGACCCTTGTATGTAATCATCACCTATAGTCTACTGGGCCTGGGAAAGAGTGGTAACCTATGTGAAGGCATTTAAGTAATGTTCAGTTTATGGCATTGATTAAAAAGAAAGTCCTGCACAGCATCAATACGAGCTTACTTTTTTTTTTTAATTTACAGTGAATGTGCTGTAATTGAAGCTGCTCTTGTGCTACTGTAGTGGAGATATCAGGTATGTCTCTACAGCTACTGTAGGTTGATGTTTTTTTTGGTCACCCTGAATCTTAGGTTTAGTAAGTTTCTTTTTCTTTCTTTTTCCAGAACTAAATCTGCTCATCACATGAGAGTTAACAGGCACATGTAAAAGGAGGAATTCTGGGGGCTCAGGCCCCTGCTCTCTTCTCTAATTACTTAAAGGTGCTATACATTAATTCATCTTTTAGCACAGCATTGGGTATTCAAATAAGTTGCGTATGCAGAGATGTCACATTACATTAGAAAAAAGTTACTTTTTAACTAAGAGTAAGAATAAAGTCAAACAGACGTGCAAATGTTTATTTCCCCAGCTACGTATGTACTGGAGTTTTGAGCACCTGCACTTTAGACACTTCCTGCACAGACGTAAAAATGTAACAATATAAGCACAAGAAGCCCACATTCAATCCATCTATGAGCATGTGCATCATTTTAGGCTTTTTAGGTCAAAGAGCGCTGATGGCAATATGTGTGTGAGGAGGATAAACGGGTCACTTGTCCTGATTGATGTTGCCAGTCCCGTCATCACTTCTGCATCACTTATTAATATGCATACATGCCAAAAACAACCAGTGAAACACAAGATGGTTTCTACTTTCCACACTGGACAAAAGATGCACAGTTTTAGTTAAAGTGGAGCCAAAAGGGACGAGTGAGATGATGGGAATTAAACAGGCATTCATTGTAGGTCTAGCAGTTAAAAGATTACTAGCACTAAAACTACTGCCATTTGTCCAAGACAACAGAATTCGTCATACCCACAAAAGTTGTAGGCAAAGAAATGTGAATAATGTGGAGAAAAGAATGAGAGGAAAACACACAACAAGGAGAAAGCAAGCTTGGCACCGAGCAAAGAGCGAGAGAGAAAGAGAAGAAGGGGAAAGGTCAGTGGTGCTGTTCCTCTGATCTCTTCGACTCCTCTAATCACAATGACAGAAGGAGGGCAAGAGAGAGAGAAAGTGAGCAGGGAAACAGTGAAATTTAGGCTTATATAGGGCACAAGAAAGGGATAGAAAAAGTGCCAACCAAATCAGGGGAGGCAAGAGACAAGAAGCTAAAAATACTCAAAAAAGATATGTTAGTCGTCCATCTGTTGCGTGCAATGTTCAAGCAGAACGTTCCTATAAACATTAGAAATCCCTTAATATGTCATGTTGTTGAAACACAAATTCCTCCTCCGACATAATCTGCAGGATGATTAAAATCGAAATTGACAATTGTTCTGGCATATAATGGAGCACTAACCCGAGTGGAGCAAAAATGTGTTTGGGCACTGATCATCACCCTGAGTTGAAAGTGAATGATGATATGGAAAAGCAGATGTCAAGCCAGGAGCCCGAGGGAGAACACGCACCGGCGTGATGTGGTGTGCAACTCAAATAATTATTATAGGTTAACAGAGACACGCAGAAAAGGACAAGTGCCTGCATTTGGGTGTGCAAACAGGTAAAGCTACGCAACACGTAATTCAATACCTGTGAGAACCTTCTTTGACAAGTCTGTAAACCTGAACCTAAAAGCACCAGTAACCAGTGTTCGTGAGTCTGCAGCCCTGCCCTTTCTGGGGAAGCTAACCACATCCCTTTGTATCTATCAAAGCACCAAGGAAACACTTCCCAGCCAGAGACAAAACAAATATTAATCACCCTGACAAAATCCTGGTAAAAAAGCAAATAAGCCGTGAAGGAGCATATGATCTGCAGGAGGTTAAAGCAGAGCAATACACTCATTTATACTACATATTCACATTACTATAACATTTCTCAAAGTATTGCGTCATTAAGGTGAGCTGATCTATACTGTGGAGTTACATACATACATACCAGACAACGCTCCCAACATTCACCAATACAACATGATGGAACAGGCATGTTCTCAGTTGCCTGGATGAATTCAGCAATGTGTGTTCACATACGTTATCCTTTTGTTTTTCGTTCTGTCAGCCCGGCATTACCCAGCTATGTGTCTTTCAGCTTTAAGTAATGTTCTCCCATCAATCTTCGCCGTTTGCTCGCGCTTTACTGTCCAAACACTTTCATGTAAGTAAGCTAAACATTTAAAAGCCGTCCATAATACCTATCCGCTCTAACCTCCTGCAGATCATGCACCTGACGGTGGCAGTTCGTGGGTTACGGCTGACGCCTAGACTTGCCCGTCCATTCCTATAGGGTCTGCTGATATTATCCGGATGAAGGTTGAGTCTAGGGTTACCCACAGTAGGGTATATGCCGGCGCTTCCTGAGCTTTACGTGCTGAGACAACAGAGCATGACGAGACAGGATTGCCAGCTTGTTTTCTGAAAAAAGCTAGATAAAGTCTTGCATGCTTTCTAAAACAGATATGCATGATATAGATATATTTTAACATGATGGCAGTGGTTTGCTTGAACACAAAGAGGAATGCTGTTGGCTTTGAAGGAATAAATGACACTGGATAAGGATAAGATTGATTCACACTCCTCTGTGATTAATGTTAAGTTTGCACAGCTAGCATCAGAGTAGCATTAGCAGTGCTAGTTCCGTACAGGAAATGTAACATAAGGATGTCTGTTTATTGTGTGTTATTATATACTGTATCTGTTTAGTAGATCTTTGTAGCAGTAGTTTGGTAAAAAGACTTTTTTGACCCCTACATGTTCCAAAAAATTTAGAACAGGATAATTTAGGGGTTCATTTTTGTACATTCCTGCCTCTATTATACCTCATGTTAACAAATTAACTAAATTTAATTCTACAGTATCTGTTAATCCAATGATAAAATAAAGACATATACAATATACCACATGTATATGTATATGCTACTAAACATCCCTCCAGCTAACATCATTTGGAGAATTTCTTTCAGACGTCACCTGGGGGAAGTTTTCAGCTTCAAGCAAAGACTTAATACGGCAGAGAGACAGTCATTCATAGTCATCATTCATAATGTTCACACACACGCACAGACCCATACAAAGAAGAAGATGAAGTCGTCTTTTAAGTTTGCTCTCACATGCCACAAAGAAAACTGTAAATCCAGACCATTTGAGAAAATGTTGCTTGTAGTAATTTACAATTAATTTACTTTGCACTGACGTGTATTTGTTGTCAAATAACGTCAGCTTTAATGCAGCCTTTTTTATCACTTCCTCTCCCTAGAGGTGATCTTTGATGTGCTACGCAGGACAAAAATCAAAGTAAAAAGACCTCAGACAATCAAATAAATCAGAGGATAACAAACTTTTTCAAATATAAAGAAATCTAAAATTATAAAAAGCAGCGCCTGTAAGGATGTCATCACACTGCAAGGACCAACAGGAGGGCAGAGTTTACTGCCAATCAAACTGTACGACACAAAGCAGTTGTCAGGGTATAACAACAAAATCTGATTAAGATCCAGCAAGGGGAGAAAAAAAAGACGTGGAAAGACTGTTTAACCCTGAAGACTCTCTTTACCTTTCACCTTTCACCTGAACCTGACTCTGAGAGAGGACCTCAAGGAGGAATGTGAGGCTGTGACAGCTATGGCAAAAAAAAAAAGATAAGAAGAGAGAGAAAAAAGGCCTTTTCCCTCTCTGAGATGTCCTTCTCTTCTTATCTGTCTTTTTGATCACCACATCTCTGTTTTGTCTTCCCATCTTCCTCTCATACTTTCCTCCCCCCCTCTGACACTTCCTTTATCATTTTCATCCTCTCCTCTCTCTCTCTGGTCCATCTGTGACCCCGACATGCACCACAGGAGATTAACCAGCTGTGTTTGGGACCTCCAGCGCTTCTCGTTTACTTCTGTTTATTTCACGCCGTGAGTGTGTCAGAGAGAGAGGTGCGCGTGTCTCAGGTACCTAAAACTTCCTTTTTTCTGAATGCAGTTATGTCTGTGTGTAAACATATTTAAGCCCATGGTCATGCGTTGTGTACTTGTACACAAGCTCACGTGCATTTCTGTTTCTCGACCAGGCCACCCAAATGGAGTCTGGTCATCTACGTTGCACACGATCACATGGCCACTGGCTGCAAATGTAAATACAGTGATAAACATATGCCCCAGATGGGGGGACTGAGCTATAATGTCTCAAGATATGTTCCTTTAGCAGAATGTCATGGTCTTTCAAACATTACTTCAGGCAGACGATAAACTCAGAAATGGAAACTTTCTTTAATCTCTGATCCTTGTTAAGACTGTGTGAACGTTGTGAAACTCTTCAATGTAACAAACTCTGAGTCCAAACATGCTGCATTATGTGGTCAAAGGGGGGTTAAGAATTAGGGAGCTAAGCACCTTCCAAGTGCCATAATTCTCCTGACACAGAGAACAGACAGCAATACAAGGAAAAATCCTTCACGTACAAATGCAGCATGAAACACTGAACTCACTTGTTACAGTGCTACATACATGAACACTAAAGTGCTTACTTACCAGTTATGTCAGCTTTTTTAATTAAGTAAATGCATATGCATATTGAGATGGATTTTAGACGCAGTAGTGTGAGTCAAACCATGACAATGGTTATTCTAGGGCAGGGTAGGGCAACTATGGTCCTAGAGATCCACTGTCCTGCATGTTTACAACTATCTCCAGCCCTGATGCTACTAATCACCTGGATCGCGTGTGTTCAGCCAATCAGAAGCTGTAAGTGCAGGACTGCAGCTCTCTAGGACCAGGGTCACCTATCCCTGTTCTAGGGAATCTTAAAACCATGTATTCTATGTCTGGGTATGTTTTTTATGGGACAGTGGTGATAGTTCAGGAGAGGGGGCTGTAATACTGTCGCAAGAGCCTCTGAAGTGTCAAAGCAGTGAAATAGTATGGCAAAGGTGCATAATCAAATATGGTGCATATAAGGAACAAAAGTCATACAGAGGTCAGAGGGTGAACCCCACTGTGGAGGCATTGAACATGAACAGTTTGTACTTGACACACAGACACAGACCCACAGATCCATCTTTCTCCTCCCTCTGGTGCTGTCATGATGAAACACAAACATTGCCTCTTTCTCTCGCTTTCTCTAATCTACAGCTTTGTAATGTGATCATGTTTTTCCAGGTTAAAATAGCCCTGTGCAATAACAGGCAGGTACACAGAACCTAAGCTAAGTGAAATGCTTTCGCTAATGCCACTAATGCAGATTTACTATAGGGTATCCTCAGGTCCCATGCCTGGTGTATCAGCCCTGCTCGGATCACTGAGTACAGGCATGTGTCGAAACAGCTGACATTGTTTGATCTAAAATGCCAGGACATCCCGAATCTAAGATACTTTCTTAATAATCGAGGGGTAACCCTTCATTTATGATGCATCCAGTGTCTCAAGTGTCCTTAACACAGTCGAAAGCAGTTGCCTACACTGTTCATTAAGTTTATTTGTGAGTTATTTGTGATGTCCTAACAGTAACAGAGGTTTGCATTAGCTTAGCCAGAACAGTGAAGGGACTTCGCTTCCAGAAGTGAAATACACTCACACCTCACAGGGGAGATCACATTATTACCCCTCTACTTCTATTATGTTCCCAATTTTAGATTCCCATTACGTCTCCCCTACTTGTATTCATCCTGCCATCCGCCAGGCGACGTCGTCAGAAACTGACCTTCCGTTCTGGGTCAGGTTCTCCACTCAGGTCTTAAATGCCCCCTGTTAGCAGATTGGATGGCATGAAAACGAATCCAAGGCACCAACTATAGAACAGTGCATCACTTAGAAGTGCATATGGTGAACATGTGTTTTAGTCGTGTGTTTGACATCAGAGGAAAAACATTTTTTTAAACTATATTATTCAGAAATGTGTATTTTTACGCTTAAATAGGCTAATAAAATAAATCACCACATATAAAACAAAAGAAAGCTGACTCAATCACTCAAGTACAGAAAATCAATAATCATGTCATTCCTTCAATCACAGATGCAGCAAAGAAATCGGGATTCCCCTAGCTGAAAAAGTTTTTTCCATTGTCACAATCCTGCCAGCAGAAACGATTCATAATTTTTACAGAACATGATGTTGAAATATGGATGCTAGGTGTTAATTTAACTGTGCGTCCTCCAGCTTTCAACACAGACTTTGAATGAACCCGTGGAACGTGCTGCTAGAGGTTTGCTAGTGACGAGACTGGCAACACAAACAACAACAGCTCGGCTTAACGATGATGGCAATAAAAAGAGCTTCGTATACGCGCATGTAGCAAAAAAACTGGAGTCGAGAGACAGAGAGCGAGCCAAAACAAACTACAAGACTTTGTCTCAACAGGAGAGTAAGACGTGATTCACTTTACTTTACTTGGCAGCTGCTTTTATGCGACTTACAGGGAGCTAGCGCTGGGTGTCTGGTAGGAGATGGACTAGGAGTCATACAGGGTGTCAAACCTGCGACCTTCTGCATCCCAGTCTGACGCCTAACCCATGGAGCTACCAGGCCACAGGGATGACTGAAGAAAATGAAGTAAACGAAGCAAGAAAGCTGAAAAGAACTGTATTGAATTATTTTAATGTCACTTTGTGCTTATTTTAGATAAAGTCTTACGCTTCATTAAGACAATCTGTCTGAAAGTGGTGAGATTAGAATGGTGTGTGCAGGTGGAGTAAACATCCCACCTACTGTTGGAGCATCTGGGTTCGGTTACATCTGTGCTTACTGTTCGCCACGATCTTGTTTCACTGACGGATTATTACTTAAATAAATCACTTCCTCATTCAAGTGTTGATAGAACAAACTTTAGATCTGAGCCCTAAATGTTTAGGGTTTGACAGTTTGACAGTGGACAGTTTGACAAATCATCCAGTGCAAGGAAGTATTTCTGTTACGCTGAGTGCAGCAGCGTTATACTACACCACGGAGATGTTATGGTTTCATTTCCATAACTTCCCTGCACTCCATACTATATTTATGACATTTCTTCTAAATAAAGTGCGATTTAGTTACTTAAATGTGACAATTTGCTGCTTTTGCTCATGATTGTATCTTAAAATCTGAAACCTTTTAAGACTTCATTGCATTTAAAGTTTAAATATAGCTTTTAAAAATTTGTCAAACAACCAAACTTCCACTAAAATACACAATTCCAGAGAGGCTGGAATGAATGAATGAAAACTGTTCAGCACACACAGAGACTCACACAAAGCGACAGTACCTGCCCCGCTTGATAAGTGCTATGATAATCACTGCTTTGAAGTACACTAAATGCCCCTCGCCTGGAGGGGGGTGGAGAGCTTTTGAAGAGGAGAGGGGAGATGAATGGAGAGATGGAGGAACGGAAAAGAAGATAATGGGAGAGTAAATTAAACAGAATTAGCAACAGTAGGAAAACAGTGAAGTAATGGCTTCCAGTGGGGATGCATGGAGCCAAAGATGGGGGTGGGGGGAGGGGAGGGTGTAAAGGTGGACAGGTCGGAGTGATGATGTGGGAGGGGGAGAAGGAATAAGAGAGGGGGTGCCCTTGAATGGTGAAAATACCCTGAGACAAGATTGCGTTCCACCTGTGTGAGTTTGGTTTTTACTTTTGTTATGTGCAAAAAAACCCCAATGGCAATTACAACATGCATAGTAGAGGACAGAAATTCAAGACTCACCTAATGTGCACCAGAAAAGCAAATAAACCTGTCACATAGCTCTGTTCTTAAGAAGAGGCCTGCAGGGACACACACACACACACACACACACACACACACACACACACACACGGACAGACAAAGTGCTTCACCGGTACCGTTTAAGGTTTCATCCAAACGACTGTAAACTGATCAGTCCATCCCTGTGGAACAAAGAGAAAGGAAAAATACCCCCTAACATGTGTGTGTGTGTGTGTGTGTGTGTGTGTGTGTGAGACAGAGGCCACAAACAGTGTCAGGACCACAGCGTGTTGAGGATGATCCTCACGTCCACCAGTGTCCTGTGATAACATCAGTTCGAGCCCACAGGGCAACGTCACTTCTCTTTGAACTGTTAAATAATCGTGTGCTACCTGGGAATGTTAAGTAAAGTTGCAAATGAAAACCTAGAAATCCAAGTAACTTTGCCAAACTGCTGTTTGTCGGAAATCACTGCAGCTGCTAGAACAGACAGTGAAACTCCTTTTCTCGTGGCGCTCTACATAAACGATCCTCTCAAAAAGCTGCACGTCTAGCCAGTGAGCGCCTCAGATTACCTCACCGTATCCCACCGCCTTGCCAAACAACGCCTAGCACTGCGTATCCCGCTGCCAAAAGGCTGCTGACAATCGGGGTCTATTTTTAGTAACGGAAGTCTCGCTAACAAAGGTGAGACTTCACTCTTTGCTCTTTTTTAACCTCATCGAATGGGTGTGAACAGAGGGTTGGTGGAGATGTGGGCACAGATTTCACCATCTGTCTGTGTACAGTGAGTGTGTGTCTCCCTAGAGCACGTTTTAGGTGGATAGATGGATGTAGTGTGTATATTCATGTATTTAAAAATTGCACACCTACTTTTTAAGAGTGTGTGTGTGTGTGTGTGTGTGTGTGTGTGTGTGTGTGTGTGTGTGTGTGTGCAATGTGTCTCATTTCTGTTAAATTCCACACCTGCTGGCCAAAAGTAAAGACACAACTCTGACACTGGAGGCGCAAACTGATGTTCAGACTCTTCTCGTGTGTCATTTATCACTTTCACCTTTGTCTCTCCCTCCGTGGTTTAGTCACAGCTCTGACTCTACTGACATAAAGCTACCAGTTGGATGTGGGTGGAGAATTTCAGGGAACATTTCAACAATTACGCTGTGGAGTTTCACAACTAACACCTACGCATGATATAGTCTCAGAAATCACGGTCTCTGACAAACCTTTGCTTTTTGCCCTGTCTCGTTTTTACCTCTGCCCATCCCTTCAGCTCTCTCCTCATCTCCTCTTGCCTCACCTTCTTCTAATTCTTCAGTGCACCAGGACAAGTCGGCAAAACAGAGCAAACCACAGTCCTGATGGCTAAGGAGCATCCATCCGTCCACCGGACAGCTCAGTGAAACGGTTTCTCTGCCTTAGAATTGATTACATCTGTGAGTTTTAGGGATTTACGAGACAGTGACGGTTGCAGACAGAATTTCCCTCTGATGAATCATTCTCATTAAGTCCAACAACTGTGTCTACTTCTTGTGTTCCCTGGCTTCTGGTTATTGACTGTGCAAACACTTTAATAACAGAGCTGAAACCGCAGTCTGTGGCTACCGTCAGCTCTGCAGCATGTCAGGCAGATATATCGAAACAGCAAAGTACTGTTGAATCATTGTTATACGGATGTGTCTCTGTTTTTACTGACCAGAGGGGGCAAGGGTCAGCCTGCCAGACAAGCGCATGGTTTTCCCCTCTCACGGACCCAAAGCACACCTGCACACACACCTACTAATAGGGACCGTCCCTAAGGTCATTAGGTTTCACTTTTACCCTCCTGACTAACTAATGGCAGCCTCAGTCTGTGAAATCACACTAATTATGATGACTTATAGTCGCACCTGTGTCACGTGATCTTTTGTGTTTATTTTAATCTGCATGGAGGCCCAGGTGGGTGGGGAGCGTGAATCATAGAATCATTTTGCCAGTGCGCTTCATATTTTACGCTGCAGCCACTTGCAGAGGAAAATTAAAGTCTTTAAAAGTAATGGATTGTGATTTAAAGTAAATTCTACGTATGTGTCTTTTTCTACTTTTCTGCTTCTCTCGGCTGTTAGCGGATTTTAGCTTCTTAACTGTTTTGTAGCTCTCTCTGTTTTTCGGTTATGGTTGAACTGCATCGTCTAAAACTGCTGCGATCTCTGCCCTTGGAATTTAACTGGCTAAAGAAAGGTTAAATAACTAAGCATGGGAGCTTCCATCTTCTTCTTTTCTTCAGCTTCCTGGCATTTTAAAAACAAAAGCGGCTGCTTCCAAAGATTTCTACTGTTTTGAACGTAACTTTCCTTTAAAGGCCTGAGTCAATCCTGTGGTCTCAGGAGAGCTGTAACGTTAACAAATGCTGTGCTGCAGCGCAGTGTGATGTCCTTAAATGGACAAGACGTGTGACACTTTCTGAACTTTCAGAATATGTTACAATGGGAAAAGTGCATTTTGAAGTCTTCTCCAGAGCAAATCTTCTCATCTCTGTGGGTCAAGGATGTTTTAAAGCACAGTGAAATCACCATACAAGGAAAGGAGTTCACGAAACAAGGTGAGGGCCTGAAATAAGCTAGACGATACAGTAGAGAGAGACAAAGACAAAGTAAAGCTGCTTTTACTTGAGTCGCTGGGTCAATTTGACTGTTCATAAACTAGACGGCAGCAGAAATATTAACCTAACCCTAACCCAACGTAGACTACAACCCTAGTAGACGGATCCATTTAAAACTGGACAACTGTGAAAGAGTGTTATATGGTCACAGAACTCGCTGGATGACATGTGGCACTATTTGTGGTCCTCAAATCAAGTGGACAGCGTAGCATGGTATGTGTGGGACTCTCTGGAAAAACATTCAAACTAATGAAGAGACAGGAGAACACAAACACACCATGTAACCAGGGTTCGAGTATGTCAACGTACAAGTAGCCTGCAGGCCCGAAAGAAAAACTCAGCTAACTCCCAGCTATGCTATAAACGCCCCTTCCCTCCTTTATGCCTCTGTAGTCAATCAGCTTTTCATCAGTTCTTAAAGCAGCATGGTGAGGTTAAAATATCACCCTGACACTCCTTCTTTTGTGGTTTTCTCTCTCCTAACCATGCAGTCAGGTGTCTCATTTCAGTGCGCGGCTGCGTGTACCAGTTTGTGTGTGTGGGTGAGAGAGAGTCTGAAGCAGAGACAGAGGGGAGGACAGGGTTGGTGGGAGAACAACAGAGTTACCTACAGACCATTAGACTTTGATGGGAACCAGTAAAATACAGCCTGAAGCTGTGAAAGGAGAAGACAGAAAGGAGTGTGAGGGAGAAGAAAAGCCCCGGCTCAGGAATGCTGCTGTCGCTGAAGGACAAACCAGAGAGGGAGGTCAATTATTTATTGACCATTCCACTAGACCCTATAACTCTGCATTTATCTATGTATTCAACTTAAAACACATTTTTCTTCTGTCGCCAGGAGACGTTTCAGCTTGAATTAAACTAAACCACAACATCTTGAAAATGACTTTAGTGACGGGGGAGCCTGAGGCGATGTGTGCACATCCAAGCGACTCAACACGTGTGAAGACGCAGCACGGCAGGTAAATCTAGGAGGAGCTGAGAATGTGGTTAACCGTGATGAAAGTGAAGCGCTGTAGGTGACTTCGTTTAAGGCCTTCCTGTGGCTCGCGCGCTTTAATGTTATGAGACTGACAAAGGGAAAGGAAGTTACAGATTTAAAAAGCATTCTGAAAGATCAGAATAACTCTCCACAGGTATTTTATTTTCGGACAAACCCGCTTTGCTGAACGTTATGTCAAAAAGGACACAACTCATTTTGTAGTAAAACTTTGCGCATCTTATTTTGGAAAGAAATTGCTTTGACTGTAGGGTTAGGGTTAAGGGTTAGGGTTAACCCTCAAGCCAAACTAGATCTTTTCTTTATACATCATAGGTCAGAGCAGATGTTTTTCAACTAATTTCATGAGAATAATACTAGTGTTTTTGTAGTTGTTGGTTGCATTTAAAATCATTGCCTCACTGTTGCATTCACTGAGAAAAAAATGAAATAGCATCTCTTTAAAACTGAAGTGAACCCATCAGTGCACAGTTTCCATGGATACTTCAGCGTGCTACAACAGAGCTGCAGTAATCTCAGCGGCCTCTAACACAGGCATGAAACAGAAACAGTGGGGAAATAACTCCTATCTAACTGGAGGCTAAACTGTGTTGACATACGTTTATTATTAACCAAACATCAATCTGGATACCATAGAAAACTGTTTGCCTGCAGTAGCTCTGGACTTGGGGGATGAAATATTTTTCATCAGAAGGTTGTGGCATGTTGGAGCAAAATGAGTGTTTGACTAAATCTACTCGTACAGGTAGACAAAAACAATGTGTGTTTGCACGCAATGTGAACGCATAAGAATGTGGAGGTTGTCCCTCAGCCCTGGTTTAAAACTTCCCTGAGTAGAACAGTACAATGTGTAGAGTCCACGCTGAGGGACACAGAAAACACAATAAGTGTCTTTAAGTAGCTGTAAATTCCTTCACTTTCCCTAAATAAATCCCCCATAACCCCACACTATAGGTAGAGAAGAAGCCCCCTTCATGTCAGTCCCCACTGTACAGACAGTGACAAATAAATGGGCTTCAACAGAGTGAACCTGTCTGGCCTGTCTTTATGTGACCGGGATTTACCAGCGTCCCATTTCGGTATCTAGGTGCACTGCAATGTGAGTGGCAAGTATTCCTTTCACATGTAACGCGTAATTGTACACTTTCCATAATGAGTCCGTGTACATCGCACTAAACATCCCACCACATACCGAGTCACGGGACGAACACAAGACTGTGCTGTGGGATACATAGGATACTTGGTTAAAAAGGAAACGATTTCCTCTTTACTTACCAAACGAGCTCCTTATACGTGTGATGTGAGTACATTATATTAAGAGGTGTTTCTAATGTTTCGACACCCTTTGTTAAAAAGAAACATCTCTAATGAGAACCCCCTATAGGTGTAACAAAAAGATAGTTAATGAGTTAAATGTTTCCTTAAGCTATAATTAGAAAGTCAACATCTTTGTGAATGTAATTATGATAATTACATAGATGGTTTCTTGCTAAAGGATTAAAGTGGCTTTGGTGTTGAAAGATAAGGCAGGAAGTCAACAAGAAGGAGAAACAGCCACTGAAGATATTATGACAGTGACCCTTAGTTTTTGCTGATGATCAGTTATTATAGATACTTTTTCTTTTAACTTTTTAATTTGTGTAGCATTTTCAAAACAAAAATACAAATGCGCACTGAACATCACGGTACCTTTATTTAAGTATTTCAGTACTGTTTTACAGTAGTTTGTATTTGTATTGTATTTCTGTATTTTACATTTTTGAAAGCATTGTAAACTAAACATAACCTTTTGTCATATAATTCATCCATTCATACTTCAGCATGGTACTATAACTCAAGCAGGAGGAGGATGTTACCGTACGAGCCTGAGAACAAGGCAGTGCCGCGGTGATGAGGCAAACAACGCATATCCGACATGACAACAGCGTATGCTTGACTAAGAAATCTGTTCAAAGACGCTCATGCGTGCTCTCTTAAGGCGACGCCACCTGAATTTGGTCGCACATATTTTATTTAGGCTGCTTATTAAAGGGTTGGAAGCAAGTTTGGTTTCGAGGGTGTGAATCAGATCATGAGGGTTTTAAAAGGATCTGGTAATGCCTACAGTGTAAGTGCTAAAACCCCAGTGCTAATCAGATGGGCCAAATGTATTTTCTAAAATGGTCCAAATATATACACTTGAGGCACTCTGCAGAGCATTTTTTGGCAGTCGCCATTTTGATTCTACTAAAAAAATCGTTTCATCCTGAAGGGAAAAGACAAGATGAGTGAAGACGCTCTTAAGTACAGACAAGGAAGTGAAGAACAACTCCAAACCAGGTGTGTTAACCTGTACCTCTCAGGTGCACCACTTCTCCTACACTGTGTTTAAAATGACTGATTAAAACAGCTGAACTGCGAGCGCCCAGACACATTTCATCAATCCCTGCAGTCATTGTGTCTCTCATCCAGCATCAGCACATCTGGACAGTGACAGGACAAAAAAATCAATCAAAAAGGCCACACATGCTCTCAAACTCAAGATATCAAGCTCCAGTAGCCATCGTCACACCTGCTGTACATCAAGGACATCTACAGTAACATACATTCTTCTATGTTGGATTTAAGTTCGTGAAACTAATCATCACAGTTTCCATTCTTTATTATGGAGAGGTTGGTTGATATTCTCTGTGTGTTTTGGATTCCAGCATGACCGGGGAACATTTTCCCTTTGAAACAACTCCAGCATCTCCAGACTCACTCCCTGACATTTTGACAACTTCTTGTGCCGAAGAAGACTGTGTGATAAGACTGAAAGCTTCAGAGCAGCGACCAAACTAAACTGACCTTGTAGGAAAATTTGCTTTGATAAATTCTAGAAGTTAAAGTCCAAATTCTGGTACCATCAAAACACAAGCTTCTCTGTGTCCTTCTCCTACTCCCTCCCTTACTTTTCATCCCTTCCTGAGAGTCCATGACCCCGGAACAGAGGAAGAACTTCAATAGGAAGGGAGGACAGGGACAGAGGAGGAATGAAAGCAGGGAGAAGTGGGTTTCCAGTGGAGTGGATCAGTGTGGATCACTGAGGTCAGGAATGTCGTGTTGCCCGCTGGGGGCGGGGGCGTGATCACTGGGCTTAATGATCTGTAGGGGACCTCTTATAGGAACTCGGCAATTCTGAATCTGAGAGTCAGGAATTCAACGGGACAATAAAGGAGGTCTGTTATCTGAAATGATACTTATCTAGAAAAGGGGGCCCAAAGATCTAAGAATTCCTGCGGTGCTGCAGCTTGGCACAAGTGACGTTTTATGATCCTTATGATTCTATTGCAACCTAGATGAAATGTTTTACGTAAAACTGTACAAAAACGTGAAAGCTTTTTATTTTGCTTATATAAAACATTATTTACTTCAAAGATGGTTCGTTGACTATAATAAATTGACCATTACAATTATTTTTAAACAATTTTAATACACGTCTACACACGTGTGGTGTTGTGAAGCAAACATCACCTACAGGGAGACAGAGAAGAGGAGATGAAGAGTGGACAGATGGTGGGTCATATCCTGTCTAGATGTCCAACACATTCCTTCATGCAGGTGTGCCTGTGTGTTTGTTTTGACCTTATATCTTTGCATGTGGCCACTTAGGACATAAACAGTAAATTTCCTGTGTGTGATTGAACATGTGCCTCATGTTCCATCCCACTGAGGTAGAAATGTAATGCTGTTGTGTATACAAGCATCTTTACACATACATACCAGGCCTGGGTCAGTATCTACAAATGCCTTTTATGGTTTGTTTTCCTTTATTCCAGCTGTGCATGTGACAGCACAAATCCAAGTCACGTCTGTTTACGTCTGTATCTCTGTAGTTTGGTGACTGTCAGCTGGACTGGAACGTACTGACGCACTTAACTGTGCCCATGTTGGATTCCAGCTGGGTTGAAACAAACATGGGACGATATTTACAAATACAGTTCAGCCTTTTCATTGCACCACTCCACTAAACATCCCTGGTGGAGTCTTGCGTAGACATGCCTGCATTTGAAGCACCTGCCCCCGAACGGCTCCGTTCACAGTTCAGCACCATTGCAATTCGACAATGCAGCGTGCATGCGTGTGTTAGCTTGGAAATGTATGAAGGAATGCAATGTAGCGTGCAGCAGTCATGACAGGGCACAGGCTTTATTTACTATGTTCTTTACCACGTTTAGTAGTGATTGAGCACGGTTGTCAAGCAATGTTTTCGGCAAGAAGTACTCTGATGAACTAAATAATACATATACCAACTTTACAATTGAATCACCTCTAACCTTCAGACTTACACAGACACACACACACACACACACACACACACACACACACACAATGTCTCTCTTCTCTTTAGATGCTCCTGCAATCACACTCAGATATCTGTTGTTAAATGATGGTAATGACCAGGAGCAGGTGATATGTTTGACAACAGACATGCACAAACAGGCCCAGGTTTAAGGTTCGTCATCGTCCAGGGGGACTGTTAATTAAATGATCAATTAAATGATCAATTGATTTCTTCCACGGAGCGGCATGGTTCAGTTTTCCTGAATGTTTGTTTGACGGTTTTGGTCTGGTTTACAGAGTTGTTTAATACCATATAATATTTTACTTGACATAAATTATACTTTATTTATTTATTTCTGTCTTTGTTTGAATTAGGGAACCCACAGAACAATACACAGAAGACTAAAGACCTGAAACAATTGCTATCTCTATTTCCCCTCATGTACCAAAAGTCCAGCGTGATGTCTGTAATAAACCATCTGAAACTAGAATTTATTTGTTTGAGATGACATCATGCGAAGAGAGAGAAACAAATCATCACATTTTAGAAGCTGGAACAACTCATTTATTATTGAATGGTCACAGTTACTGATTCAACAATATTAGATTAATGTCCCTAGATTTGTCTCCCTATATTTCCCATTACACTCTGTTGGGAATTACCCCACTGCCTCATCTCTCTTTCACGTCCTCTCACTTTAATTTTGGCCCTTTCAATCTCCTGTCAGAGATCTCTGCCCCCTGAATGAGACTCAACAGACACAGATGAAGAAAGAAGGAGGGAGAGAGAAGGACCGGCAGACAGCGGGGGAGGAAATAGAAAGAGACGGGGCATCTCATCAGCATCCCCTCTGTAATTTACAGCTTTTCATAGTCATGCAAAAAAGTAATAAATGGAATGAATGTGAGGCTACTGACTCGTTTGCCCATGAATCCACACACACACACACACACACACACACACACACACATACCTGGTAAAAATAAAAACATCTGATTTGAAGCATTGAGTTCATTAGTCTTTTAAAACACTAATGAAACAGTTAGTGGTGTGAATCATTCGGTGACCTTTGCAGATGAAGACGCTGAGCCCTTGACAACACACTGACAGATATGAGGGTTTACATCTCTCTTTTTGTTTGTCCCTGCACCCACCATCATCTCCTCACTCTCTCTCTCTATATATATATACTCCTTTTTATCCCAGCTCTGTTCTTTCAACGCTTAAAATGTTCTTGCTTTAATCAGGTCGACAGGGCTCACTGCAAAGAAGGTGATGACCCTTTGATATATTAAGTGAATGTGTGTGCGTGTGTTTATGAATGTGAAAGAGAATGACAAAGCTAGGTCACTGGAAGAAGGCCTTGTGGGACCAGAGCATGACCTTTGACCCCTGTGGGCAGCTGTGTTCCAGACATATGTCCTTTCACAAGAAATGTTTCTGTGCAACTTCTGCAGTGTCTCATTCTTGGCAAATATGTGTTCATATTTAATTTCATATGAAGGCATTATCCAAATTTAGGTTTATAGCTTTTAGTTCAGCTACAGGTTATTTCCATGTTTGACTTCTGTTGGATTGTTTTCTCCTCTCTGTGTTAAGAGATTTCAACAAAAGCATGTGACATAATTGACATTTAAAAACTAGGCTGACATCTTTGAGATAAGGACTTTTAGTCTTAGTGGTACGAACTAATGTTTGTACCACTAAGACACACTCACCGTAGTGAATAAAAGTAGCAGCGGATCGGCTCATAACAGAACAGCAGCCCGTCAAACCCCCTTCAAACACGACAGCAGGCCTTTTGAATGGTAATGCTATTCTCTTCTTAGCTATGGTAAAAACGCCACTTCACAATGCACTGCTCATCTTCTCCACCACGGTCTACTCAGCAGGGGGTCTCTTTCACACACACACACACACACACACACATACACACGTACACATGCACTGCAGGAGCATGTCGACACAAACGAAGTGGGATAGACTGTAACCTGTTGCATATGTTTAGTGAACGAAAAGGCCACACACACACACACACACACACACATACGCATATAAATACATTGTCCTTCACACACTCTTTAAGGGTTTAAACAGAGCAGTCCCCAGACACCACTTTGCTCCATGTGAGGGGCTTAAGGGGCCCCTGGGGACTGGTGACTTTGTAGGTCAGACACCTGCTGATGGCTGGTTAATAAGCACACTACTCCACTTAAACTGATTCTCATTTCAAGGCAGACCCTGTATAAATGCAATACGATAAATAGGACAAAGGGGAAAAAATATAAGATATAAAAGTAGTTCTGCTTCCTGCTTATTTTTAAATATGCTTTTTTTTTTCAGACAAATGTGTGTTACAGAAAACGCAGCGACCAGATGTGAGCATGCGAGTGTTTTAATAACGTGCTATATTGCCTGAGATTAAGCTTTTACCAAAGTGGCCCACCACCTAAAAGAAATGTGATAAATCTGGATCCCAGAGTTAGCTAGCCTGCCTTAGCATGAGCCATGCAGATTGTGTTTCAGGTATATGTTCCGCTGGCTTTACTTCAGCTTGGTGGCTGCATGAATAAAGGTATTGTAGATAGATGGAGGGCTTTATAGGGCGAGAGGGTTTTACCGAATGAGGCAGAGAGGAGTTAATTGCCCCCCTTTTTCAAAAAGGATGCTATGTATGACCTAGTAGGTGTCAGGTTGCTTTAAACCTCTGCATTTTTAAATGTGGGACTCCCCTTAAAGAGCTTTATGAGGCTGGCCTCGTGGATCTGTTGGAGGAAAGTGATTTACACACAGTGGACTTTTAAAGGGATCACTGGGCTTCAGCAGTATCCCAGTTCAAAGGAATAATGGGATTTATTTTACTTCATTTTAACGTCGTTTTAGTAAGGCAGCCTTACTAAAAAAAAAATCAGTGTTTAAGGGCTGTCAAACAACTTTAATCTAACTATGCTGCTAAATAAAGCCTGTACTGTTGTTGTTAGGAGGGTTTTCTACTGCTCACGTAACTGAGGTTTAAAGTAACAGAGAAACACGCCTCACATGCAGGGATGAAATAAACTGGAACTCTCTGAGTGATTTACAAGCATTGTTGCAGTAGTTGTGTCTGAGTGAGTGTGTGTGTGTGTGTGTGTGTGTGTGTGTGTGTGTGCAGGCTAAGCCCCTTGCTTTAGGTGGATACAGCAAGGCCACCCAGGAGGAAAGAGGATGGCTGCCAGACACGTGTGTGTGTGTGAGAGTGTGTGTGTGTGTGTGTAGGATGAGATGGGGAAATTCTAAATCTATAAATCATTTATCATGTTGATAATCATGTACAGCATGTTTCGCACTATCCTATCACTAATCCTAGATCGTTTTTCTTGGCTTAACATGTATAAACTCCCTGACCTCTAGCACATTCTTTTTCATCTTAAATGCTATTACAAACCACAGGTCCAGACTTTCAGAGAGGACTACCCTGGTTCCTTCTAGTTACGGTCAAGGTGACCAACGGACAAGAAACGTAGAAGAGAGAAGAGCATTTTATGCAACTGATGGCATGTGTCAAAATCTGAACTCTACGTGTTTTTACAACATAGATTTGACAAAATTAGTAAAACACCCATACATTTACTACTCTCTTAGAGGATGCAACAGTTCTCATCTAGATATGAATTAATGAAAGAATTAAACTGAACCACTCATTATGACTAGCACCACCACCAGACGAACGTCACAAGGAGACATTCACAGCTACGTGATGATACCATGACTTAATTCATCATCCAGCTACATCATCAAGTTAAAAGTTTTACTGTAGGTATATGGTTATGATGGAAGCCGTTCCACTACTACTAATAAAAAGGCAGAATGTTATGTAGCCCCATTTTTCTGCTACCATGGCTTAGGGGGAAAAAAAGAAAAAGATTCTTGGAGTCACGCTTGATTCACCAGTCACTGGATACATTCGATTCATTTGGAAATACAGAACAATCTTATATTCCTTTTAATTAAGCACAGATGAAAATTTCATCATGTCTAGAAAATCAATCAATCATCAATTTTCTGCAGCACATTTCAGAGACATCGCAGCACCAGTGACAAACTGATCCGCTGCTCTAACATGACAGCCTCCAACAGCTTTGTGTACCAGTGTATCTGCGCAGAACTATTTTCCCAAATTGTAAAATGATAGGTTTGAACATTTAAACTTCTTTGGCTGGATATCAAATTCCACAGAGGAGAGGTAGCTATCAAACTATCATAAGCTTGTGGCAAAAATTGAGAAATGTTGCTCAAATCAATGCCTCCTGCAAAAAGAGACAATAAATCAGTGAGGAGGGTTTGACTTCTGGGGAGAGATGAGTCTCTCTTGCCACAGTAAATATTCCTCCTAACAGCTAGGTAAACACTTTTAATTCCCAAAACGTCAGGCATATGCCTTCCAGGGAAACACTCCATCCAGTTATTATTGCACATTTCTGCCAGTTTGTAGATAAATATATTCCTGACGGGATGATACATTTGGCATATGTGAGGTCATCTATTAAGTCTTTGTCACACACACACATTTAGTATTAAGTCTTTTCTCACAGCTTTCTTCAACAGCATGTGAGAAGTGTCACCCACAGGACTGCGTTGTGTTCGCATAAAACATTCACCTTAACACTGCTACGACAAAATCATTTTCCTGAAAAAGTACCCATCCTTGTCCCAGTTAACACTAAAACAATCATGGTCACAAAGAAACACTGTATGTGGTGACGCAGCACAAAGTTTCAAAATAAGGATTCTTATTTCCATTTCATGATGAGATCAATCTTAAAACTAACAACGGAAGTGAAATTAAGGCTCTCTCCAACATTGCAACCTCAATATAACCTTTAATCTTTAATATGTACGAAGCTACAGTGATAAGGGGGGGGGCGCTAGGGTCCTGCCCCTCTGGTCTAATAGGAGGAAGAAGAAGAAGAAGTAAAAGTAGAAGTAGAAGAAGAAGAAGAAGAAGAAGAAGAAGAAGAAGAAGAAGAAGAAGATAAGGAATTCCAAAAAAATGTAAAAAACCACATTAAAATAAATGATCAATAAAATAAATCATCTCTACATTATACAGTCCCTGAGTACTGTGTATAATCTGCTGGACATAAAAATGAAATAACTAACAGGACAGAGGACAAATTACACTCGGTTTTGGTCTGAGAAGAAGTCCTGGCTAACTCTGCTGTAATGTGACCAGAGTTGTGGAGTCTAGATTGGGACAGGGATTGAATGCATTTTCCTGATGAAGTGAGAAAACATGAACAGACTAGCAGCTAAATGATAATCTCTTGATGGAATAGCACTTGCTTTGGTTAAAGGACATGAGACATGCGCGTTCTCAAGTGAAGGAGAGACAGAGCGAAATGTAACACAGACTTTTGTTTCATATTTTAAAGCAGTGTGATGCATGATAATGTGCTTTAGCTTATACTAGTGGAGAAATGTTGTCAGAGTGCGTCTGAAAACTGTCTTGCAAACATGCGCCCACTCAAAAGTATTTCACCCGCCACTTGTGACACTAAGATCTGGTAAACAAGAAGACTTTGGGTCCCTTCAGCAAGTAATGTTAACATTGCCTGAGTTAGCCTCAATGTTTTTAGAATCAAATGCATGCAGACCACAGACCTGCTGCGGCACGCTGCCTGTTTGACTTCGATTGACATGTCTCTAAAGCCCCGCGCGGTGCTCGATCGGAGCGATAAAACACGGCAGCCTGGATCAATCACTGTAATGTACGACAAAATAGCAGAAAAAGGTGTGGAGAGAAGCGACTAATCTCTCCATCTCTTTGTGGCGTCGTAGGGCTTGTATAAACCTGTGGTTGACAGTACATGAGGGTCCCGCTGAGTGAGATGTATTGACAAGTAAAAAGGCCTTTGTGGTGTGTGTGCATGTGTGTTTTGCACGTGTTAAACATGTCAAAGTACGGTTAGCAGCTACAGAAGTTTCAGCTGGAGACACTGTTCCAAGGAATGAAGGCGAACAAAGGAGAGGAGATGGGGGGTAAATGACCTGGATCGAGAATTATATTAATTGCTTGTATTACCCTGTAAGGACTCGGGAAGGCTCGCACGTTGTCAAAGATAAAGAGTATGCCCAAGGCGAGTCAGCAGCCATCATTAAAATCCACAAATCTATTCAGTGTTAGAGGCAAAAGAAGAGCAGGGCTGTTAAAAGGAGTAAATCATTGACAGAGGAACAGGCGAACATGGGTGGTGTGAGGGACATCTGTTTACCAACCACCACTGACACAGCAGCTGCTTGTTTCCAAAGTGCCATGTCCCTCCCACCAACACCATCACCTCCAGCTCCTCTCACCCCAAAAGGCCTCACCAGAGGAATTCAACAAATCTCATCACTCAGCCATGTGTCGTTTGTCTGCAGGTTCCCAAACAGTCACAGGTAGGTAGCTGTCAATTACAACCTATCAGAGGGGTCGATTGCACCCCGGAGGGAAATCTGTGGGCATTTGAACAAGCCCTGATTGACAAGTGGAGAGCGGTGTGATTATCATCTGACACACAAGCATTGCCTCAGAGCTGGAGCCGGTTGAAGGCTCAGCAGGGTTTGGCTTTAATCTCACCGACAGAAAATCTCATTTTGTCGATCAGATATCTGGCGGATAACAACACCTTGTTTATGGACAATTCTTTCTTTCCCTTGCGGAAATTGTTGCCGGTATGCTGTCAAAACACAGCTGCCAACCAATATTGAGTTCTTTAAGCTTGAAAGAGGTCAGCAATTCCTCAAACTACGTTGTTTCTTCCCCTTTGCAGCCCATTGTAAAACGAATTACTCTTTTTGGCCCAAAGGGATGAAGACGTTGAGGACATCTCTCTTTTTCTCGTTCTGTGTCAGGCGTGTGTACTGCAGAAACCCTCCAGTGATTTTCCAAATGCACTGTAATGTTATCTCTCCAGCTGGCCGAGCTCCTCCTGAGGGAGGCAAGCTGAGACACACAAACACACGTAAACACGGTCATACGGTGCAAACGCAGTGTCCGTGACCAAAGACCTTCAACAACACAGCCTGATATTCATCTGAAGTGGTCACTCCATTCAAAGTTTGGAATTCCGTTTCTACCAGATCTCTACATTTACCTTAAATTGTCTTTTTGCTGAGCGTAGAAAATGCAACCTGCAGAAAGATCAGTAAGATAACAATGTGTCTGTGTGCTTTAAGCACTTTGTTGAACTGATGTGATTGTTCAGATCAAGATGAAAACTTTCTCCTTACAAGATTACAGTGACAAGATTTCCAGAATAAGAGCAGCCCACAATGGACTGAAAGGTTTTTACAATCAAAGATGTGAAATCCAATTTATTTGACCACGTAACTGACAATGGAAGATGTTTTCAGTAGTGTTCGTCCCATCAACACCTCCCACCCAACAATTCAGAAAAACCATTTTGTCATTAGCATGCATTACATGCTCAAATAAGATTTGATATGGACTGGAATTGATATGCGACTCTGTGAAGTCCTACACAATATGTCATGCTAACCACATTTGGTCATCCAGCAGTAAAAACAATTCCCCTATGAGATTAATTAGGTTCTTTGAATTTTCTATCTATAGTCATCCATCCTCGTGCTCTCCGACACTGCGGGGGGCACTGTGGACCAGTCTGCAGCCGCAGCCAGGAGACCGCTGTAGAAGAAGAAAGCACTTTGCAGTTTCAGCATGAAAAAATACTACCACTGTTTGATTTTATGTTGTACAGCTGTTTATGCAGACTGCAGAAATCCGATAACAACACCCACATTTACACACACGCTCTGTGCCATTTGAACTTAAGGAAAGTCCCCACTCGTTGTAATTGCTGCTACTGTGTCTGTTTAAAGTAACCAAGGCGGAGTGACATCCAGCGCCAGGGAGAGTGTCAGATTCTTGGCGTATCTGCCTGAGTCATCCCGAGATGCAGTGAAATGGTAGTGAGTGATGGAAATATTAGCTGAAGGAATATATTTCAGATGAGCTGTTTTCCACTTTCATCGCGCATGGAATCTATTTCCTGTTGCTTCCTAGAATAAACTTCAGCATGTACATTTTTTTCATTTAAACTGTTAGGAAGGCATCAATGAATGTAGGAGTAAAGCAGAGGTGTGTTTCTGGGTGCGAGTGTTTGGCAGGCAAAGCTAAGTCACGAGGTCGTGCGTGACGAGATGATCAAAATGTGTTTTAATGAGCTTATGTTGCAGCCAGGACGACTGACGCATCCAGTGTATAATGAGTAAAACATTTCTATGTGTAAAACTATCTCATTTAGCTACGTCAGTAAGTAGAAGTAACACACTGACAGCCCTGACCTAAACTCCTCACTGCTCATTTTCTCGTCCTCCACCGCATCCTTTTCTTCTACATAATCTTTCTTTTCTTCTTTCCCTACTTTTTTTTGTTCCATTCACCCAGGTCGCCGCTCCCTCCTCTCCCTGCTCTGAGGAATTCCTGTCTCGGGTCATTTGCAGCCTGTGAATGAAGTTACAAGAAACTGTAAAGGCGGCGGTGTTTACCTCTTTAAATAGAAAGGGTGAAATTCATTCACATCTTTTGTTGACAGTAAAAAGACGCCTATGCCTGCCTACAAACGCCAGGTTGGGGCACGGAGGAATCGCTGAGGAATGCAGCCAGTGTGTTTGTAATCTAAAGGCCACGTCAATCCGCAGCTTGTCCTCCAGCTCAAAATGACAAGCTGGCGTGGACGGGGTATGAAGTGAAAGGGGGGATGAGAGGGAAAGTACACTACAGTAGGTGAGGACAGTAAAAAGAGGGAGAAAAGGTAAACATGAGGAATCATGTGTGAGGAGAACCAATCCCACTGTTTACCTGGACTCCCCCAGTCCCCTCCTCAGCCTCCGCTTTTGTCCTCCTCACATTCCTCCTGTCACAAACTGGGTACAGCTGTTAGTTCACTGCCACCAGGTCGGCCTCTCCTACTTTCTGCTCCCTATCTAATACATTTCCTACGAGGGGTTTCCACTTAAATGTGGACCTATGGTTACTTCATTAAGAATGAGAAGTAGTAGTAGTAGAACACGTGATGTAGATATTATTTTTCGATGGATGTTCCACTGTTATTTTATGCCTTCGTTTGAAGGACATTGCTATTCTGAGGTTTTTGGGTTGATATTTAGGTTCATCTCAACAAAGGAGAAAGACTTTTGTGCATTAACACACACTGAAAATGCACATAAAAACAGCTAGATATGAATTCACCTTCAGAGAAATGTCTTTAGGATTAGGAAATTTCCACTTTGCTGGTTCAAAGCTCCATTTTCAGTTTATGTCTAAGTCTCAAACCTGAACGACATTTGATATTTTACCTTCAAAACCTGATTATCAACAAAAAAATTTCTGCTAATAAATTTAAAGAAGCAGTGCTGCTGATTTGTCTTTTAATATTTACACACAAACACAACAAAGCACCATTTCTGCACAGTGGAAGGACTGTAAGCAACAAACTACACTTCCAACAAAACATGTTTGGCAAAGCTAATTAGTTGTAAGTTCTTTAAACTTGTGTGTGAGAGCAGCTGCAGAAAGGAAACCACAGCTCCAAAGGCTACACCTCACAAACTGTTTCAACATAATTATTGATACACAAACATCTGACTGGAATTGAAACGTTACCTCTCACTGTGGGCTTGCAGATCATACGTACTCCTCTCTCGGGCCTCCAACTGGCCTCAGTCCCACTTTGTTTGTACACCACTGTTTACAAAACCATCCATCACCACATACCTAACAGCATTCCTCAGACCCAAATCTCCACAACACTGTAAACCTCAGGTAAACTTACATTATATACAAACCATCTCTCTCTCTCTGGGTTTGTGCAATCGTTAATAGACTCTCTGAGACGGCCTCAGTCACTTTCCCACTAGAAAACCTCCTGAATATAAAGAGAAGATGTCTAAGCTGAAGACAGGACCACCAACATCAGCCACGACCAGCAAATCAGCCCAGATGACTGAGGCGGGTCTGTGTTTATACTGTATCTGAGTGACTGTCTCCACACTGGCAGCTTTTCAAAGGGGCATCTTAATAAAGAAATACGTTTGCACACACACATAACTATGCCATAACCATTTGTGCTTTTTACATCCAACACACACACACACACACACACACAGGGGGTGTGTGTGCTGTGGAGTATTGCTGGGTGGTGCGAAGGCCGGGCATGAAAAGCCCCAGCAATATCACAGCAGCTTGTCAAGGAGGAGGACCACCAAGTGGCAGAGAGACACTGACAGAGAGAGAGAGAGAGAGAGAGATGGTGTGTTTTTACTGTACGCTGCGCTGTGTGTGTGTGTGTGTGTGTGTGTGTGTGTGTGTGTGTGTGTGCAGCTGGTGGGTATCCCTCGAATGTCAGCCCCGCTCGCTCATCTCGACAGTTAACATAGCAACCACGTACACAGAGCTGAGGTGATGTTTGGTCATGAGGAGTCGAATTTAGCAGAAGTCAAACATAGGCACTGAGTTGCCGAGGTGACTCAGCAGACGGATTATTTGTAAGTAATAAGTAACATTAAAAACGTGCGATGCTGAATCTGTTTTCCACTCATAATAATACCTACAAATTCCACAAACAAATCCCTTTCTGTTCAAACCTGCACCAATCACATGATACACACAGTCCATTTGTAATCCTCTCGGTGCTCACACACACACACACACACACAAACACACACACACACAAACACACACACACACACGTTGCGCCAAGAAGCCATCAAGTGGGAATGCGGAACAGGCCTTTTCAGGCAGGTATCACACAGGAGAAGGTAGAGTGGCGGACAATCAGACAGCCAGACAGACGATACAGGACCTGATACGTTTTCTTTCCCTCTCTCTCTCTCACACACACACACACACACACACACACACACAGTAAAACGGCCGTTGAGCACATCCTGAGCTGTGATCCACCTAATCCATGAATTTCTCATTTGTCTCAGCGAGTTAGGCGCTGACCACTGGCTAATTCACGAAACAAGAGGCAGGAGAAGCTGAGAAGGATTTCCAGCAGCGTAGTCAGTTTATCAAATTGTTGCCTCAGAGGGATTTAACTGTAATACTGTACACTATCATGAACTGTTTCTACTGATTTCACTGATCAGAAACGTCATGAAGTGCAATAATTATTAACAGAGATTTGCATTAGTTGCAGTCGAGCAGTCATGTCGGAGTAAAGCCTGAGTAATACTTTAACCAATCTAACCCGACATTCCTGGTCACCGGGAACATTTAAACACACAAGTGCTAAAAATTAACTTTCAATAAAAAGTAACCACTTACTACTACTTACAGGAAATTTCCTGTTTCTCTTCCAAACTGATTTTCTAAAGTTGTTTCAATCAATGTAGGTTTAAAGACAAACAGTTCAAATGACATCCTACACAGGTCTGAAAAGATAACCAGCAAGTCCGTGGCTGGAAGACATTACAAGCATGACCGAGCTGTGAGTGAGCTGCATTACAGGTGCTGGTGTTAATAAATGTGCATATATACGAGAGGAAGCGGTGTTTACTGAAACTGTGAGGTTCTAAGTGACGCAGATGTTGCATGAGACAGTGTGCATACGTTACTCTTACAGCTCAATACTTTGTGTGTTTACATTGGTGTAAATATTATTTAAAGACAGGAGGGGATGTATACGCATGGGGAGATGTGGAGACTAGTAAACAAAAACAGGAGAAGAGAAAAAGAATCAAACTCAGAATGGACTTGTTGAAAACACAGTACGAACATAAAGATACTGTCGTTGAGATGTTATCCTCGTGTCTTTAGTGGTGCAACAATTCATCCGTGCTGATGTTTCAGTCTAGTGGTTTCACTCTAAGACATAAAGGTGCCTTTCCTGAATTGGTGTGGTCTGAATGCCTTCTTAGCTGCAAAATAACATACATAATAAAAAAACATATATGAAACAACAAAACAATCGAGTTTGGAACGTCAAATTGATTGATGGTGTTAGTATGATTCATGTCACTGTGGAAATATTCTCCTCTGGTAATATTCAGACGTCTTTGAGGTGAGTGCAGCAGATTGGCTTTAAAAACAAGATATCATCAAGAACAATAGGAGCATTCTTTGAAAAAGTGCAAATGCAGTGAAAACACAGATGGTTGACACGTTCTGCAGCCGAGCTCCTCCACAGCTGGCCTGCCCGCTGTCACCCCGATGACTCTCTCTTCACCACAGGATACTGTTCTATGGAGCATGGGGTAATAGGAGGGAGGTCCCATCGTCTCCCACACGGGGACACATGGATGCTTTTTGGATCAAACTACACTAAAGTAAAAGAGAATGACTCTGGAATATCAATAATTGACACATTAGTACCTGAACAAGGAAGAACAAGGTTCCCATCTACTTTTAAATTTACCCTAACATACATTCAAACATAACTTCTCATGCTACAGACCAGAGATGTGTGGTTGTGTGATATCTGAAATAAAAAGAAATGTACAGTCCGTTACTTAAGCACACCAGGTCACCACAAACATCTGGACCATGAGCCAAGCAGTGACACGTCCACCTGCTTCAAATAATTACCCATAAAGCACCGTTTCACCGTGCCCACATGCCTGGGGAGCTCAGAAAGAGAAAAACATCCGTCTCTGTTTCCTCTCTCTGTCTGTACCTTCTTTTTTTTTCCTTTGACACAGAATCAACCAGCCTCTGACGACCTACAAACAACTTTACTTTACTTTACCTGGCAGATGCTTTCATCCAAAGTGACAAGGACAGGACACAAGCAATCACCATTTAGGTTCTGTAAATTCTGAGTTACCCTACACACAGGGGGGGGGTAAAGCCAGTCACCAGCAGCACTCTTTGCTTTCCCTCTCTTCTTCTGATTGAACTTTGACCTTATCTGTGGCGAGTTTGAGGTGAGTGGAACGAATGAAATGCTCCGATCAGATCAGTATAGACGGAGGGAGGAAGAACCAGCTCAGATTCGGGACACATTTCCCCTGCTGAGCTGCCGTGAAGGTACAACAACACAATAAAAAGACTTCATAAGATCTCTGACTTCTACTCAAGGTAAGACTCATCTTTTGATAAACTTTGGAATGTGTGTCCGTACTCGAGGAGGAATTGTCATACTTAACGTACGGAACTATAGTCAAAGGTAGCTGAACCTACTCTCCAGCTGAGGCCACCAACGCTGCATCCTCTGTTCTTCATTCTCTAAATGACCATTAGCTCACATACAGATGTTGAACTGCATAAGCTTTGCCAAACTAACATTTACTCTAAACAAAGCACGCTAGCCTTACATTTTAAACACAGATCATTGCACAGCCTAAAATATTAAGCTCAATGGAAACTGAAACGCTAAACAAACCATGAGAAATGATTCAAGCGGAGTACGGAAAGCAGTAATGTCTTACGGACTGAGGTGTAAACAGTGGCGTAAAAAGGCATCATGGAAACGTCTATGGAGAAGAAAGGCAGAACATCACTTTCATTTGGTTGTAAAAAGCAGCGGAACAATGGAGAAGAGGCCCGGGCCCCACATCACCTTTCAACATCTAATGAACTCTAAATTAGTTTTAGGATTAGGATGGACGGATGGAAACTACATACCAGGGTCATGCAGAGTTTACCTCTAGGCACCATTTTGTTTAGACTTAGCTTGAGAAAATGCGCCTGTTTTCTTCGACATGTTAAGAGTACAAGGTATTTTGCATTAGGCTTAGCTACAGGCATAATTCTTTGAAGAACCGCCAACTGTAATCAACGCCAGAACACTGGAAGCTTAACAAAGGCCTGCCAACCAGGACGCAAGCTGTGGACGTTGCATCACGCGCGCTCAACTACCAGACCCCGTCTTTATCAGGATCCCCATCTGATGCTGTCTCTAGACCTCCAGCTAAAGGTCAGTTCGTAACCGTTACTCAGGGTCTGTATAGAGGTCAGACTGCCTTCGGGTGTATCACTTAAACAGCCTCTCTTGACCTTACTTTTATCTTGGTGGCATCAATGGTCCACTTTAACCATTTTAAATGGCCGTCAGCGTCACGTTCTGATCATATCTTTTCTTTAATCACTGCTGTCATAGCCGGACAATACTTCATCACCCAAAGAGTGCAATAAAAAGAACATACACACAGCAGAATCACAGTAGTCGAATAAATGCTAGCTCTTCTGCAAGAATGAAGGTGGCCTGGTAGCTCAATGGGTTAAGCGTCAGACTGGGAAGTAGAAGGTTGCAGGTTTGAATCCCATCTGATTTCTAATCTATCCCCTACCAGGTGTGTCTCTGAGCCAGACACCCAGCACTAGCTTCTTGCAAGTCGCTTTGGATAAAAGAGTCTGCCAAGCAAAGTAAAAAATGTGGTGTAATTGTGGCCTTTTGTTCACAAACTAATGGCCCCTTGAACATCTAGGAACTGCCACTTTCAATAATTGTCTAAAAGTAGGTGTTGTTCTTTAACGTCTGGACATCTCATTTTACAATTAGACTGACCCAAAACCATTGCACAATTTACAGCCGGTCCCTTGCTTGATGTTACGCACAGACAAACCCAGAGCTGACTCCAGCATTTTCAGTCATCTCTCTCATCAGCTACAGCCCAAAGAAAACACACCTCCATATAAGACAGACAGATAAAACTTTGACCCCTGATAAGGTCACTACTGACTGTTAGCCTGTACGACATGTTGTGTACACAATGCAATCCTAAAATGCGTGTGCGCTCTCGTCTCCGACAAAGTCCTGAAGGTAACGTCTAACATTATAGAATTGTGTAACTGAAGTCTACCTGCTTTATTTAACAGTGACCCACGAACAACGCACACAGCCCACCTGCACATGCACAGTCACCTCTGACCTCCAGCTCCCACTCAGACTCTTCACAGTTTTCCCCGGTGAGCCAGAAATCAAGGTCCCTCACAGAGGGA
The DNA here is from genome assembly GCA_032359275.1 of Microctenopoma steveboyesi. Taxonomy (NCBI): domain Eukaryota; kingdom Metazoa; phylum Chordata; class Actinopteri; order Anabantiformes; family Anabantidae; genus Microctenopoma; species Microctenopoma steveboyesi. The sequence continues at coordinate 9,159,391 of JAUMHF010000010.1, read as the reverse complement.
TTTATGGGTATTGTAGTCATTTAACACTAGGGCTATTTTGTCCTGCAGTTGAGAATTTACCTATAAAATGTGGGAACATCTGGACAGAGACAATAAGAGAAGAGAAAATCAACGAGGAACCAAAGAACAAAGTGGGATCTCTCACTCAAGAGGGTGTAGTCTTATAGGATACTTGTGGATTGACTTAAAACATTGCCCTTAAAAAAGACAAAGATGCTGATGCACAAAGCATCCTTTAAATAAAATTACAGATTTTCATCTTAGAATTCACACAATTTCACCAATGAATTATATTAAGACTTATGTGAACCCTACTACTGCCCTGCTTGCCTTTTCTTTGTCCTTTGTTCATGTCTTCAAGTGCATCTTTTGTATATATACTATATTATATAATTTATTCCACCTCTTTTATGGCCTCGATTGGATACACTCCTAATGAATGTGTGCCTTGTTTTATGAATTATACCGCACATCAAATTATTCAACAAAGCCTTTTTGGAAAATGGAGTCACTGAGTTCAACTGAGAATTAGAGGGAGGAGAGAGAAAGAAAAGGTGAGGATAGGAAAGAAGAGGTGCAGACAGGTGTGTGACCTCTTTAAGGAGATGGAGGGCAGAGGGGGTGGGAGGGCGTGGGAGTCTACAGGGAGGGAGGGAGGAGAGGGGATAGTAGCTATAGCGATGACATGGAATGTTCATGTCACCCCTGGCAACAGTTCATTAGCTATTAGCCTCACAGCCTGATGGGTCCTAAGCCCAGACCTGTCCCCTGGCTGTCTCTGATAGATTCCAAGGATTTACATGTGATCTGGAATGCCGGTAAAATCGGGAATGCCTGAACATTCCTGAGGAAAACGCTCACCTGTAGGTTGCAACAAACAAGCTTGCTCTCTCACATTTAGATACAATATTTCTAATCTAAGCAGCTAATGATTATTTAAGTTACTCTATTAATTATTGTCAAAGCAAACATCACAAAACTGTGGCTAATGACAAGGTTTCATCATCAACTGTCCTGCACAAGACACAGTCTAAAATCTCACTATTTTCCCAAGCTGGAAATGTTGAAGTTTATCCATATTTGGATAAACCACTTATTAAAATGTTTGAGGATTAATTAACTAATGGTTGCGCCTTTAAGTTCAACTAGGTTTCAAGGCACTTTTTCGAAGGTCAACAAAGTCGTCAGGAGATTTTCTTTACTATAGGAGAACATGCTGTTTTGAAATTTGCCCTTAATAAGCTTATACTGTGTACAAAATAGTACAAACACAAGCTCATTCCGTTACAGGGGCTGAAAGGGTGAATGCACTGCATATAGACGTTATCACCCCTACTCATGTCATTGTGTAAGGTGGCGCAGGTATGACACAGACCGATATGGAATTGTTAAACTCTACTTCACCTCAGTTGTACAAAATAAGAATAACAGTTTCCATTGATAAGGTGATTTTCTAAGACTGTGCAATCAGAGAAAGCAGAACACTGGCGCCACTCAAGCTCTACATCGTTTCATCGTCTACCCTACAGAAACTGTGTCCTTCAGTGTTTGAGGGAATTCTAAGTTGAAACAGTGGCCACCCAAGTCATGAATCTCTCAGCCACGTCAAAATATTAATATGTTAAAAAAGATTTGCGACAACCTCTGTTTCCTGAGCCACTCGGTCATAAAAACCCGGACATTTGACATCATTCAGTTAAGTTATATGAATAATTTGTGAATTGCCGTTCACAGGGCAAGCTGTCAATCACGCCTGCAGCGGACAGGTACGTGAGTGGCAGCATGTTCAAACAAGGTGCTGCATCAGCTTGAAGGGAACATACCTACAGGCTGATGTAAGGGCTCACCAGCCGCAGCAGGCTGACAAGATATACTGTATATTGTTAAAGGAGCACTGTCCTGTGCTGAACACAGATAAGAGATTATTGATTCTCTGAATAACAGGACAGAAGAAATCCAGAATATAGTACAAAAATACACACAAATCTATAAGGTAACTGTGATAATTAGACACAGAGATGAGATACAGTATATTTACACTTTGTGACTTGTTGTGAAGCAACAGTCTTTAAGTCTTTATACTTAACCTCCACAAAATGTCAATATGTAATATATATATATATATATATATAATATATAATATATTTGTATTGGTTTCTTTTTCTACCTCAAACTCAAGCACGCTAATCATTCACAGACATAATCAACTACTTCCACTACTAGACTACTTCCACTTGCCCTTCGCCACCACACACATACTCATGAAGACAGTTGAAGCTGCTCTCTGGGCAGCTAGTGAGTGAGCAAGTGTGCTATTTTGGGAGGAAGAAGAGCTGGCAAAGTAAATAAGTGGGACAACTGTGCTCTGGTGACAAACACAATAAGCCCAGATACAGGACAGTTGCTTCCAGAACAAAAAGAAAATGCTGATCATCCAGTAGCAAGGTATATTTGTAAGTCGTTCTAATGCTAAACATGATAAGATCAGAATGGGATATTGTCCGTCAGTAGCGGTCAGCAGAGGTCAGCACAATGGTCATCTGTCCCCCCCTCATTAGTGGCCATTTGGGACGCTGGTGGGTAACAGGGAACAGAGCCAGCGGACTAGCTGAGGCCCTTCACTGCATAATGAATGGAGTCAAAGCTAAGAGCACGAGGCTCAGGACAAAGTGAAAGGGAGCCGTGCCAGGTTCAGTCCCAAGTTACAATCAACACCACCCTTCAGAGTAAAAGTCCTAACCGAAAAAACAACCATAAAATTCAGGTTTAACTTTAAAATATTGCTATACTATAATATAAGTAAACTTTTAAAACACCAAATATTTGTGTTTGAAAGTTACACAATAAAGTTTCCACAACTCTGAACTAAAAAGCACAAGGTAGCTGATTAAGAAACAAATGAAAGGATGATGTCAACTTTAGTTAAATGTCTTTGTCACACTCTTAGAGCAGGTAGATCTGTCAGTGATTTAACAAGGCCCAACACAGATGCTTTGTTTTGTGTGATGATCCTACACTTGCTTACAGTCACTGAGCCAGGTATGAGGTATGAGAATGTTGGCCAGGGTTTGTGAGTGAGGGTGGAGTCCTGCCAACAGTAGGTCAAGGCAGCAGGCTAAGACTATTTAATGAGCGTGTGCCAGAGGACAGAGTGACCCAGTCCCTGAAAGTATCTCTCCAGACGCCTTCAAGGTGTGGGGGGAGAAATTTCATATTCCATTGACATACCTAGACAGACCTGAGAACGGTGCAGATGTTTATTGATGAGAAACGTTTCTAAATTACAAAGCAATAACTTAGTTGTTGCTTTGCAGAGAAAATCAGTCAAAGCATAAATCTTCGAAGACTGAAGCAAAGATGGACTGATGTGTGGGGGTTCAACTGTAGGCCATGGGTCACGCTCAGCTACAAAGCACAATAAATTACAGCTGAGTTTCTCCTCTGGACAGACCTAACAGACAAATTGGAAGATTTTACTGACTTATGGCTGGAAAGAAGACAACTGGTGGACAGAGGTTAGAGTTCCAGTACAATAAAACAACATCATCTCACAGAAGAGCTGGCAGATTTAAGAAATGGATAAGCTCCTTTAAGACATCAGTCTTCAGAGATACTGTATGTCTTCTCATCCACAATAAGCTGTGCCACTTCCATGCCCAGAGGCTGTGTTTTCCTCAAAGCAAGACAAACTATCCTACATCACTGGCAAAAGATCCAATTCAGAACTCCGTCAGTGTACCCAAATTACTTCATATGGGGTTCAACGTCAAAAATTAGGCAAGAAATATGAGGAGACACGGACGAGGTAGCTGCTGGGATTGCATGGCACAGGGGACAGAGTGAAGGATAAGAGTGATACAAAGAGCTGGAAAAACAGAGTGGAGGTATCTGTAATTATAGGGGCGGGCAGAGACACTGTCAGGTAGTAATAGCACACAATAACTGACACATCTGATGCGCCAATGATAGTGTTGTTATCATAGCGGGACATTAGTGGGCTGCAGTAACTATGGATACAAGGACTGGGGAGGGGGAATCTGTCCTGATGTCAACCAGCAAAATACAAAGACAAACATGGCCACAATAGCGTGATCAGTTAATCACGCTTTCAAACAAACGTGTAAATTAATCTGTCATTTCAACTTCAGCTTTAAAAACGTCCTGCTTTTCTTAACCTTATAGTCCAGGCACTTACCATCTCTGGGTTGACATAGTGATTCAGCACACACCTGAACACCTCTTATATACTCTGTCAAATGCTGTTGCATATCGTCACCTTAAAAAAAAGAATTTTTTTCAGCCATGTCAACTTAACTGAAAAGAAAACCAAAGTTTCAGTGTCTGTACACGTGAGCTAAGGCCTTTAGCCAAGCTTTTCTTCACAATGAAGGGAGTTAACACTGCTGTGCTAAAGGTAAAGTCAAACAGGGCATTATGCCTGTGTGCACACATTTGTTTTGGTTTGGTTTACATTAGCTGCCTGTCAGATACAGCCAACTCCTACAAAGGGTGCAAATATGTGCACCTGCACCTTTAGTATGTAATTAATGTTGCGATTAAAGATCAGTGATAGATGTAAAGCCACTCAACACACACACACACATGGGTCTTCTCTGCAGGGGGGGGGGCTTTCTAGACCACCACCAACACAGTGAACTGACTGACAAAAGAAGAAGTGTTCCCTCTGCACAGGCATGCATATGATAATTGCAGTGAAGAGAAAAAGATTTGACATAAAGGGCTGATGTTGGTGTCTAATGTAATAATGTTTCAGGGGAAAATATGGGGCATCAAAGCAAAGCAGGAATTGAACATGTCAGGTTTCCTGACTTCACAACATAACGTCTGTGAGACGCACATCTCACGCTTATTTGTATAAATATAAATGAGAAATGAGGGAGTTCCTTGGAGCGAAATTCGGGTGTGACAGGAAAAGTAAAGAACAGACCAACAAGTGGGATGTGTTAAAAGGCCAAAATACACAAAGTGAATCAAGAAGAGGAACAACAAATCCAACAAATAGGGCATAGATTAGAGGTCCTATCTGCATGAAGCGCAAACAGCCCTGAGGGGAATGATGGCATGAAGGAGAAAGGACCAGGCACGTTGAACAGGCCATGACAGGACTCCAGCATCCATTCAGCCAGATACCGCCCTAAAGAACAAGCTTACAGACCTTCCCCAACACGTCCCAGGGGCTGCGGATAGATAGAATAACCCCGTCTTCTTTTTCTTTTCCCCTTCCCACTGCTCTCTTTCTATCCTTAGAGCGCCTTTTATGAGATGCCAAAAAAAACACAAAAGACAAAGTGCAATAAGCAAATCTGGAGAGGTGGAGACAGGATGTTAACCCGTCGCCACAGTCACGAGCCCCCGCTGCCTTTGTGCTCGGACGACCTCTGGCCTCCCCAGTTCGCTGTGACCAATCATGGGACAAACTGACAGCATGTGCTTCATCAGAGGGGAAAAAGGGAGTCTGGTATGTGAAAGTGACTGTGTCAAGATTTGGCAGATGGACGGGGGGTGATGCGGTAACATGTCAGTGTAAAAGGGCTTTTGGCTTCTTATCCTGTTTTTCCATTTGTTGCCACAACCTTCACACTGCCACCTCCATCATGGCACAAACCAATGCATTGATTAAGTTTGGCAAAAACATAGCAGATGCACTTTGCACCGTGCCGGAACGACTGTCAAGTTGCAATAACCCTTCAATGCCAAAAACACCACAAATAAAAGCCAGAATGAAGTAAAAGAAAGCAGGTGATAAATCTCAGCTAAGACACTTGTTCTGATTGATTAACAGGAGATAAGAACGCATTTCATCCGTACCAATCTTTCCAAACAAGCTTCGGATCTAACACTAAAGATAACACGCTTTTCATTCCTTTCAACCACACCCGTGAGGACAACAAATCAGCAATCAGATGGATGAGAAGGAAGCAAAAGCTTGACGGAGAGGATTGGGAAATGTAAACACTGGCACCAAATAGGAGTCAAAAATCCGTAAACCAAAGAGGTAGAGAAGAGGGCAGCGTTTGTCAACCGTTCCACCAAGTTTCCATCTGTAATCAAGCATTAACAAAGCTACAGATAAAGAGCCCCGTTCTTCATAAGAAAACAGAAAGATGGTTTGGGTGTGTTACCTTTAGCTCCAACCAAAGACTGCGAGTGGCTGGGAAACTTTCTTCTGGTTTTATGTGTACTGAAGAAAACTCTAATGAGCATTCAGTCACTTTCTGTAGTTGACATTTGGTTCACCACATGGGAGTCCCCCCTAGCTTTGTTTGCATACCAGTGTGTCCTCTTATAAAGGTTTAGAGAGTGTTCCCCAGGTAGACGGCCCCTTTCTTCCCACCTGCACTAGTTTATAGACAAAGATATAAAGATATATGTTTTATGAAGATGATCCACACAGGTAGCATGTATGCTTGTAAAGGTGGAATAAGTGCAAGAGATGTGAGGAGAAAAATTGGAAAAGAAAAGACGCAGAGGACGGAGCCACCTGCATCCTGAAATATCTGGCTCCAGAAACCCATCGGACCACAAACTGAGACGGCGCAGCATGACGCAGTCACATCAAACGCACGCTCTCTCTCTCTCTCTCTCTGTGTCTCCGGGTTTAGCAGGCGCCTCTTTATCTATCAAACATCTATAAAAATCAACAACATCAGAACTCTTTCTTCATAAACACAACTAATGACCCCAATCATGACGGCAAACATCTTCGTGGAACGTAAAACTTGCATTGTTTTGTTCTCCCTGTGAGCAAAGTCATACATCATGTTTAATTACTTTTTAAATACTTAATTACTGTTTAATTACAGTTTTCTAAAAACTACCTTTATACAGGGTTTTGGCATTTGGCACCTTCTTGTTCATTCACATAACAAATATTTCTAATAACAACCCAAAGCTGAACAGAACTAAAGCGCCACATATCTGAAATAACTGAACAGACCAGCGATGCTTTAAGAGCTACTAGAAGCCTTATCTTTTGTTGTTAAGGACAGAATGAAGGACATGTGCGGTGACATGACATGAGGTTGTGGGTGGAGACCACCGCTCACAAAAGAAGCCACCAATCAGGCTGTAATGAATTCCCTGACTTCTGGAAGCAGAGAGGGCAAAAGTGATAAGATAGGGGTAACGATCAGGCAAGGGGGGGGCAGTAGGGAAAGGAAAAGAGGAGTTAGGAGTGGGAGGGGAAGGGGACTCTGTGTGCCGGGGGGGTCTAGTGACCACAAATCAATCCGTGATCAGTGGCTTCACTGAGTGTTTCTGGAATGTTTCTGCCTATTGCACCTGCAGGGAGTGTGACAAGTCCTGCCAAGCTCTGGAGGAATTCAGCAGAGGGGGGCAGGAGGGGAGAGGGGAGAGGAGAGGAGAGGAGCAAATGTCTGGGGATGGGAAATGGGCCAGTTTCACCACTTTTTGACCTGTACAGCTAAATAATATTAATCAGTAAATAGAAAAACACTCATGAGCTACATTTCAATGCAAAAGTAACAACGAATGAGTCACATCCAAAACACTGTCAAGGATTGAAACGGCTGATTTTACAAATAGTTAAATTCATGGTACTAAGATACGATTTGAAAAGGACTCCCTCTCCTTCTTCTTGCCATGCCTCCTGACCATTCCTCCTCACTGCGGTGCGATGTTTTCTCTGGGCCAACAGCTGTTTCGGCCGGTACACACACACTTTGAAGAAGCAACCGGACTGAAAGAAGTTTGCGTTGCAACCACCAGGGAACAGCGTGAGCTGGCTGTCATTTGCAGTCGCATAGGAAATGCTCGCCTGAACTAATCAAGTGCACATAATATAATATATATAATCACAGACTTAAGAGTTTGAAAAAACACAGACTTTGGTCTGGTTAACTATTTCCATAAAGATCATGTCCACATACACAGGCTAACGGGACATAAATATCCTATCTATCCTGTGATGTGTAATACTTTTCAGTGTGGTTACATCCTTTAAACTCAACTACAACGCGACACTCTACAGTATTTCCACTGAGAGATAAACGAGTGTGTTAGTGTGTCGTCTTATCTGCTGACACTGATAACACCTGATAAAGACATTTCCTCTGCAACCAGAAAGACGGCAAACTTCAGGCTGGACGACTGCAGCGACTCATAAAGACACGGTGACCACAGTTATGAAAGCCCAGACCACCCAATGAACTCATCTGTCACTCACTCAACACACACACACACACACACACACACAAAACAACAGGGAGGTGGGGAGTGGGTGGAAGAGTCAATTCACATTCATTTCAGCCCCATCAGGCGAGTCCTATTGAGAGACAGGAAGCTTTTGGCTGCTTTCGTTTAACTTGTAGTCAGCATCTCAGATTCCGATATCTCTGCTAAAACGTGGAGATGATAACATGCTTGTGTTCTTCCTGCATGTGCTGCACACTGCAGCAGCAGCAGCAGCAGCAGCAGCAGCTGGGACTCTAGTTTATAGGTGTGGCTTGTAAAAGGCACGTTGCCCCGATAATTTCCTTATTCTAAATATTCATTAGCGGGGTGGGGTTTGAATTTCAAATGGCTGAGCGGGCCCAAATAGGAGCAGGTTTTTTAATCCCTGCAGCTACATATAAACGCAGGCTTCACTCTTAATTTATAAGAAATTACCTAGATTGTCTGGAGAATATTTGGAGCAAGGATCAAACACTTAATCCACCTGTTAAGTGTAAAAAATGTTGTATAAAACTGTGATTAAAAATGATTCAAAACACTAATTAAAGAAAATCAAAGAAAGACAGACGCACGGTTTGACAGAGACCTGATCAGAAACCAGGCTCTCTGCTGTGACCTTCTCTTTAGAAACACTCAAAAGTGGCTGCTGCATTCTAACAGTGCGCCTCTGAAACCCCGGCGTCCTCCAGACCAGCCACTGCTTCGTGTGAGTACATGTGCGCGCAGCCGTCCCGCGAAAGACGCGTGTTCTCCAGCAACTACACAGAGCCGCGGCGCAGAGTCGCGCTCCGCCGCATCGTTCCCAGCAGCCACCTGAAGCAGCGCGGTAGGAAACAAAAGGAGACTTACTGCGAGCGTTGATCTCACTGCACAGGCGACCACGAGCGTCAAACATCTGTCAGAGACATAAAAAACAAAGCAAAAACATTTGAGTGCACCCCTCTGGCTATCTGGCAGGTAAACTGCGCCCGTGTGCGGTTTAAAGCCGCGGCGTGCAGAGAGCAGCGCTGGCGAGGAGTAAGTCGGATTGCAGGGTGGTTTTTGGAGGAGGCTTTGCTTACAGGAGTTTCATTGTGATCCGACTGGCAGAGGGGGAACCGCGCGTTCAGACTCGATCCCCGTGTCTTCACCAGCAAGGCACTTCAAACGCGCACATCGACTGCTCCAAAAGGCTTCATCTACCGAGAGACAGAGAGAACGAGATAAAGTAGTCCCGCCGCGAAACACAACCCGCCCTCACACACACACACACACACACACACACACACGCAGACAGTCCTGAATATTAAAACAAAAGCGCCACAGAGACTCTATCTCCACGAGATTTCTCTCAGGAAATCACTGCTTATCCAACTCACCAAAGTTGCAGCGCTGAAGTCGCTGCTGCGCTCTCCGAGCTGTCGCGCGTCCAACCCTGCAGCGCAGCGCACCACTGAAGCCGCAGGAGGGCGGGGCCAACACGTCGAACACCTCCGGCTGGAAGATGCGTCTTCAAACGGCTCCAGAGCAGGTCTCCAAAGCCAGCTTTTATTTCTATAGACACATAATAATGAGTCCACAAACCAACGAGTGACGCTTAGTTATGAGCTAATAAAACAATGTCTTGATTGTGTCTCCTGATGACAACACAAAACATCTCCCAAACTTCTAAATAATTACTTGAGCTTAACGTGACCTTCTGCTGCTTTTTGGGGGGTAAAACTGAAATGTTTTGTTGGAATACCTCTGTTCTGTTCCCTGTTCAGACATCCTGTTAGTCACGTTGCAAATAGTCCCCTTCCAGCTGTGAAATGGGACTTTTTCTTTATCATTTTTCTCTTGGTAGCTGCTGTTAAAAATCACTGTCATACCACTTTCTTTGTTTAAAGTAACTTACATTAAATTGTGCTCTGTTTTAGCTGTGAAACTCACTGGACCTTTAATTTTTATAATAATTAAAATGCATACTATCTATTGTCATCATGAATTAATGTGTTATTTATCTGTAATATTTTCAGATTACTAGTCTCAAGAAGTCCTGCAGTTTTTCATCCAAAATGTGACAATTGAGGAATGAAATGCTTAAAATGTTTTGGGAGCATGGATTTCATATCAGCCCTTGTGATAAAGACCTAAAACCCAGGTGGCTCCACTTGTCATTCCAAAGCATGCACCAGAAAACGAAGTGCGGGGAGATCTCTTTCACTTTAGAAGGACTTTTCAAACTTTCACCATCCTGCCGGCAGCGTCCCTCTGTCAGAAGTCAAACGTGAGTATTTGACCTTTAATTATCTGGCAGCGATGCGACGTGTCCGGGCGCATAGAACATGCCAAAAGAGAGGTTTCATGGTAAAGTGTTGCTGCCTCAGGCACTGGGTATTGAGACAGCACATATCCATCCGCCCTGGCGAGACCCTGACATGATTGAAAGTCGGTATTTTTAATTGATTAGAAGAACTATCGGACAATATGGGGAACTCTGAAAACCGACACACCGAGCACCTGTTAAGGGTCAAGTGTGTGACTCGTCTAGAAACCTCCGTTTAGATTACTTGTCTGTCATGGTGTAGGTGCAAAGTGGGAGGTATCCCTGCGCCTGGGTGTGGAAGTAGATCCGGCGTAGGCAGGTTTGCAAGTCGAGGAGAGAAGAAGTTAGAGGGGGACAGCAGAGGCGCGCGGTGCCAGAGCCCGGACCACTGGGAGCCTCCTCTGCAAACGCAACAGCAGCGACAGCGACGCGCGGAGAAGACGCTTCTTCCTCACAAGTTCTGTTCTACGAGTGCAGCGGGGCAGCGGGGCTCTGACATGAGAGCAGCGAGCCGCACCGTTTGTCAGTGTTAACGCAGGCGGATTCGTGTTTTATCCCCCCCACACACACACACAAGATGCAGAAGTACTTGAAGACCGTCGCCGTGCCTCTGCTCTGCCTCGTCCTGTGCGTGGCGGTGCGGCCGTCCGACTCTGCGGTAAGTGCGTTTCTGGCTGGTTTTCTTTTTGTTTTGTTGCAGAGATTTAACACCCACTAACCCACTAACGCCAACCCCCGCCCCGCAAGACAACCGCATGAAGAAGCCGAGAGACCTGCTGCTCTGACCCGGCCGGCCCCGGGAATACACCGGCTCTCCCAGCAAAGCCAGCTACGGGTTATAAATAGAGAGGCTGCGTCTCCCTCTGCCCCAGTAATAATCTCGCCCCTGTTTCCGTCTGTGTTGCAATGCAAATAAACTTTTGAGCACGGGAACCCACGAGCGCCTTCGCAAGCTCCGTTTTGTAGTCACGTCAGAGATCGCGCGGAGCTGCTGTCCCGTTCACCGTGCGTCACGTTTCTTCTTCTTCTTCCTCCCCGTGCACCGGGAGGCGACCTGTGGCCGCACACGAACCGAGGCTGTGCGCGCTTTGCTTGCTCGTGCTGATCATGTAGGATAGGCGTGAAGTGCGGGAGAGCGCTGCGGCGCTGGTGCCCCCGTCATAGACACACCGTCCCGGGATATAAACAGGCCCACACTCGGCTCTACTGGGATTTGTTTGTCCAGGTGTACCCCCCCCCCCGCAGGTGTGCTTCATAATGAGCGTGGTGACATGTTGAAGTGTTGCTGAGTGAAGACCTCATGACTTAAACGGTTCTAGTATCATGTGGCATCAAGGTGATGTGTCCATGTGCACGTCCGATCCATTCAGCAGCAGAGGCTCGTGAGGTGTGGGCATAGTGTGGCATACTTTTAGCTGCATTTACTTTAAGCCACTGAGTGCTCAGTGGCAGCTGGAACATCTGCGGGTCGCGGGCGTCTCTCTGCGGATGCGTCTCAGCGCCACTTGTCGCG
>JAUMHF010000010.1:9128439-9147277 GCA_032359275.1 Microctenopoma steveboyesi | reverse complement strand
GCTGATTCTCGCGAGCCCGCCCACGCGCAAGGCGTGTCCAATCAGGCCCGCGCGCTGCAGTTCATCAGGTTTATGGTATGGCATGGGCCTGTGGGTCTTTGCTCAACACTGCCGAGTTTTTCTATATTTCAGCCCCATCACTGAACGTTAAACAGGACCACACTGCCACAAAATGACTTTTACTAGGACACCATGTGAACGCCTGACCTCAGAGTAATGTGACTCTCTTTTAGAAGAAGATCTAATTGATTTAAATACGTCACGTGCCACTGTGACGTTGTCGTGCCTTCAGCTGTCATATAAAAGAAAATATGTAATAAGAAGATCTTTTCAGGTTGTGGCTGCAGATGCATACAGTGAGACTGGCTGTTTTGTTTTGTTGCTGTGGAGATTTAAAAAGCATAAGACTTTCTTTTTGTGTGTGTTTCTGAGGGAGGGGGGGGGTCCTTTTTGTGCCCGGGAATGTGGCTGACCCCACCTTCTTGTGCAGTGTGGGGATGGATGCACATGCTTGACCTGTAGGTAGACGAGCTTGGTCAGGTTAACCTCATCCTCGACCTGTGGAGGACAAACATGCTGGGAGGTGCAGGTGAGAAGCCGTGCCAGTAAAGAAGCCAGCGAGGAGACCTTGAGTTAAGATTATTTTGGTAAAAAGAGGAGACAGAGGTATTGTTTTCCCCTCTCATTCTGATACGCGCACCTAATCTGCCTTTTCCCCTTATTCCTGGCATTCCTGATCCTTTCACCAGCCTGAACCCCCTGGTGGAGTCAATGTGCAAGACCTAAAACTCTGCCCTCCGGGATTCAGCCTCTTTTCATCCTTGTTCACTAAACCCCTTTTTATTATCTTCTGTAGGAACAGAACCCTGTAAACAGTGCTTCTGTTAATGCCTTTGAGCTGCGGAGACGTGGTTTCTGATTCAGTTTTTCGAATCATAAAGGTTCAATAATCCTTTGCCTGATACGAATCTCCACTCCGGCAGGAGAGGGAGTTCAGCAGTAATGTATACATGGAGGTTTTCCTTTGAAGCTGCACAACCGCAAACACGCTCAATTTGATGCATGCTTTCCACACACACACATCCCCGTGGTGGGTTCCCTCACCTTTCACGTGACCCGTATGTCAGGTGGAGGTTGTGGTGGGGAACCTGTCTGAAACGTGTGTGTTTGTGTGTGCTGAGGGAGTGAAGCTAGCCATAACATCCTCAGGTTGCAGAAAGAGATAAGTCGGTGACAGCTAAATCTGCAGAGCTGTGCCTCGCCGTGAAAGAGTGAGGAGGTTGTGTCCCTCCTAGTTTTCTCTTGCCTTTGTCTGATTGTTTTTCTTGAGTTTTGTCGTTCTTCTCCATCTATCTACTATTTGTGTTCTCCCAGTCACTAAAATACATTTCACAAAATGACGTTACTTGTAACTCTATTGATTTGATTATTATGCCCAGAGTTGGTCTTTTCAGGCTCCAGGCAGGCTACATGTCACGTCTGTCAAATGTCTCCAATTGAACATGTCAAAGTTAACAAACCTGAAGCACAGCATTAGTTACAGTAGGAAGCCACACATTAGCTCTATTGCACATGCTAGAGTGTGCTATTGTTGCCTGGCACACTATGTTGAGCAGTGTACCTGTAAATAAAACAAATTAAAGCAAGCGAGCCATTTTTCTTTTTCTGCCTCCGCCTCTGCCTCCTTCCACACATATATATATACATGTATATATACTGTATTCCTCTATCTATCGCTCTCGCCTCCTCCTCCTCTTGTTGTTCTCCTTGAAGGTCAAATTCCATCTTTATCTTACCTGCTCTGAGAGAAGGGCTCCTCCAGAGAACAGGTTACTGCACATTTCCCACCTCTGTGTTCTGTAACCCATTAGAAAGGATGGTTGGATGTGTGTCCTGGTAGACACGGTGGTGTCAATGAGTCGAGGATGCCATTAGGATTAACAGGTGGACAAAAGTCAATGAGAGGCGACGCCAAATATTTAGACAGCTAATTACCCCGATCCAGCGCACAACCTTCTCCTTTTTTTCCTCTTCATATGCTTTCTCTCTGTTTACCTCTCAACGATGCAGGATTGAGTAGGAAACGACGCAGCCGGAGAGACTGAGGCAACAATAAGAGAGACGGTAACAGTAGCAGGAGTGATCACATATTAAAGGGGATGTAATTGTAAGGTCAAAAATAAGTAAGTGGAAAAGCAGAGAGACATGTCTCTGCACGTGCTTCTGTTACTGCAGCACTGGACTCTTAGTACAGTAGTTGTTATGTTGTGTTTGCAGTTTCAGAAGCAGTGGTTCATCTGAAAGTAGTATCAGCAGCTAGTAGTAGTAGTAGTGCTGGTAATATTTACAAGTAGTGCACAAGTCCATGGAAGCAACAGCGGGGGAAAGACTTCAGCAATGGTTGCACCTTATGCATCTTTCCACTCACCCCTTTTCACCCCCTCCTTCCTCCCTCCCCCCTGCTTCATTTAGTGTTAAGAGGAGAATAAACACTGCGTGTTTGTTAGAGACTCCTTTATTTACTCCATCCCCAAATGCTTGGTCTGAGGCTTTAAAGCTCAGCCGTGTCTATTTCCACACACACACACACTCTATATTCACTCTTATTATTATTGTGCCTTGGTGATCTGGTTATAAACGACACAACAACGAGACCTATTCTCAGGTCCCCACATGACACTAGCAGTGAGCTTTAACTCGCCTGCGTGCTTCACATGATGGACTTAAAGTCCTTGAAGTCTCTTTCTTTAGGAGCAAAGAATCTCTGATCCTAGGGTTAGACGGCAACCACCTGAGGGTCGGATTAAAGCGAAGGTCTTTGTGGGTTTGTACTGAATAAGATGACATTAAGCTTAAAGAAACTTGTTTGGAATCGGTATGACATGAAATATGAAATCCTATTTTCTCACTTATGATGTCTTTGATCTCAAAGACCTAAAAATCCAGTAGTTCGCCACGAGGGCGCCTGTATCTCAGTATCAGTTTCATGTCGTTCCTCCTCCCCGACTCTGATTCTACGGAACTCGTCCTTCGATCTTTTTTTTATCTTCATCTGTATAAACCAACCACTGGATAGTTTTCGCACGCTGGATCGTCTGGCGCTCTGCGCTTGTGTTTTTGGCAAACAACCGTGTTGTGTTCAGATGCTAATGGGAAAGTCAGATATCTGGAAGTTTGACATAAAGCGTTAGAAATGTTTTTTGTCAAATAACTTCAACCAGATAATAACAAAGAATAAATGCATAAACCACTGTGGACCACTGATTGAGCTGAGGTTTATATTTTTTGAGTAGAGCGTTGCTGTTGTGTTTATTGGAGTCCTGCATAGGCTGTAAACTGTTTTCAACATTAGCTTTTACATTTGGACAGCAGCATGGAGATTTCTTTTGCTTTGTGTGTGTGTGTGGCTGTGAGCCAGTGGGCTACCTAACAAGTCCACCTACACAGAACAGTCACAGGACATGCTGTCCTCCTTACGACCAGCTTCTTCTTTCTTCCCCTGTTTTTTTCTGGCCTCTTTTTCGTAGAGAACATCATATGTTTCTTTCTCTTTTCTTCATTGGGCTTCACAGTTTTTCTCAGGACAAGGGAAGTCTGCACCGCAAAGCAAAACGCAGAGCTCTGCTCAGGAACAGAATGGGCGAAGGAACATCTTCAACAGCTTAAAAAAAACAATAAAAAGACACTAAAGTTTGACTAAAGATGAGCAAAGAAAGAAGGAACATAGGACTGAAGCGCGTCACATATTTATCCCTTAAGCCGGAACATTTCTTGTTTTGCATTCTTTCTTTCTGAAGAGAAGGAGAGAGGGAGAGGCGTTTTAATCAGTCTGACATCAGCAAGTGAACTTGATGTACAGATGTCTGCTTCTCCTTCCCTATCCTCTCTTACCTGCTTTAACTGTGAGCTGAGCTATGCTTCCTGACAGCCAAGCGGACTCGCTGATGTTTAGTCGGCCCTGAGCTGGCGGGAGGTGATGATGTAGTGTTTACATAGCAGCAGTGGATTCAAATCACAACGCTCATTAGGAGCATAGCAACGAGGTAGTGATTGACAGCGAGGCCGACCAATCAGTGTGCTCGAGCTCCTTTTCTGTCTGTCCATCTCAGGTGAGCCGCATAAGCCATGTTTGCCCAAGAGAGGCTGAAGACGCACACACACACACACACACACACACAATCCCAGTACGGACCACACATGTGCTTCACATGTTGTCTGCAGCTTCCCATTGATGAGTAACTGCACAACAGCCTGGCTGTCGCTGATTTGAAGATGCCTCGTCTTCTCCCCTTGTTTTCTCTCTCTCTCTCTCTCCTGCTCCCCCACTTGTCTGCAATGCTGCCTCTTCCATTTGGGACACCTGTTTCTTTCATCAGTCCACCGAGGAGGAACCAGGTCTTCCCCAAAGGCCACAGGAGAAAGAGTGTGGGCCAGTGTGTCTGCAGCTCTTATGTGTGCATGGCTACTCTGTCTTTACATATTTCACATTATAGAGTTGCCCCCGCCACATTTTACCTGCGTGTCCAGACAGAGCCATTTCACAGTGAGGGAAAACATTACACACAACACTTGGTCTGCTCCCTCTTGGGATCTGATTCTTTCCTCTCCGGATCAAAGGTCAAAGTAGAGTGATGGTGCCGATGGTGATTGAAAGATGTTGCTGCTGTTCTAACGTTCTAATGTTCATGGAGAACCCTGAATCACCAGTTTAGGTGTTTTCTTGTTGGTCTTGTTTGCATTTCTTTTTCTTCCTGCCTTTAGTTTTTTCCTCCTTTCATGTTTCCTTTCTGAGCCTCCCTCCTCTGGTTCCTCCACCTCTCACCTGCTTCATCAGATCAGAGTCTGGTCAAAGCCTAATAACTTGGACTGTACACGCGGTAGTCACAAACACTGTTTGTATTTTATGATAAGCCGTACACCACTGTGTTTCAGTGCGTGTGTTCCTCAGGTGGAGCCTTGTCTTAGTTAATCCCAGGTCAGTGTGCCGGCTGGTATGCGGCTAAGCCTTTAGCATGGATAAGGTTCAGCGCCATTGAGCAAGGTGCATGTTCTGTATGTGTGTGTGTGTGTGTGTGTGTGTATTGGAGCAGGCAGCTTGATTATATTTAGTTATTCATTAGTGGTGGTGTGTCTGTTATGTCCCACCTTTTTGTCTCTAAAAACTTTTCTGTAGGTGCTTGTATTTGTCCAATGCTCTCTTTCTTCTTAGTGTTTTGCTGATTTTTGCCGTGTGCACAAAGACAATGTTCCCCCATGTTTTCTTATCAATTGTTTTCCAATCGGTTTCGTCAGCTTAGGGTAATTGAGAATGAATGTGTGCGTGTCAACGCGGAACACACAGCATTCCTCCTCTGCTCTGGACCAACAGACCCTCGCTGGGCAAAACAACAGGAAATATCAGGCTGATCTGTCCGGATTGAGAAGAGGAGAGGGGGACATGCTCTTAGCAAGATAAGGAGAATATCAGACACCTGTAGAGATGATTTAATAAGGTCTAACTAGATCAAATCACAAAGTTCAGAATACATCGTAGGCCTTTAGGCACCTTTTAGTTCTTTAATGGTCCTGTTCTTCTACACACTGAATTTATATTAAGATCCTGTAAATTTCTGTCCCAAGGTTGAGGTCCTTCATTTCTTTCTTCTGCAAATCTGCTTTTTTCTTTCTGTTATTGCAAAAACCAAACAACAACAGTCAATCGAATCAGTTGCTCTGTGGCAGAGAGACGTGTCTGTTCTCATTAGACGCTGCTTAGGCGAGGATATTGAAGAGAAAGCAAGGCGGGCTGAGAACCTGCCGTGACCTGCCTGTTCCCAAGATCAGATGAGACACGGGGTCGGAGGAAGCAAGAGAGAGCGCGTCGGAATCAAACACGGTCTTCTCGTTACCTCCCTCGTGTGGCAAAGACATGGAATTACAGCCATGCAGGTAGAAGCATGATTTTTCATACTATAAAGCCAAACGTATGTGGTCTAAGGCTGTCATCACACTATGCCATGAAACCCATCACATAAACACAGATAATAATAATATACACATTCCCAGAAGCACCACGTTGGACTAAGGAGGTCAGCAGACACGTATATATACAAGCTTCTGATGTCCCAAAACCTTGTCAGCATATGTTAGTCCCTTGTTGGACTTTCAGTCTCAGTGTGAGGTCTCGGCCGCTAATCTCTCTCCACATCATCGGATCAGCTCCGACTGCAAAACAACTCGCACAGCGGCGTGTCCGCGTGTTTCCCTCCTCTCCGTATCTCACACACAGTATCGGGACGTCCCACGCCATCTTGTTGTGACTGTAGCAGAGGCTCCTGGGAAATTTTAAGGCTCAGCTACTGCTCATCCAAACAGTGATACACAGTGATACGCGGGTTTCTGTGCTTGGATTGTGGAAGTAGGCAGCAGTTGTTGAGAGGTGAATCATTTATTTTCCCATGATTTGTTTACATGTGTGTCTTTAGCAACAACCAGACATAAACATCACTCAGTAGCAGTGAAGTAGATGTATCAGAGGAGGAGGTCATGCAGGTGGAGTCATGTGAAGCTACACAGCTCTGTCTGTTTATTACTGTTGCAGTTTTAGTATCACCCATGTGCACCTGAACGCATCTTACCACAGATCAAATCCCACAGGCCCGATCTTATCGGCGTTAAACGTTCCCTCTTGTGCTCGCCTACTTCTTCTGTCACCTGGTTCCTCCATCCTCCCCTCCGCTGTCATTCCTCTTAGTTAGGCCAAGCTTCTCTGTCACCCGTTCCGCCTCCCTCCTCCTGCTACCTGCCTTTTCTCAGCCTGTCCCCAGGCTGCGCATATCTAGGTGTTCAGCGGGCAAGCTCAGCCACTCCCCTATCTAATTTCTCGTCGCCTGTAGCTACGCTGCAGAGTGCCAAGTGGTGATGTATGTGGAGTGTTGCAGAGAGAGACATAGCGGGGCATGTTTAAACCTGTGTTTGGCAGGACTGGGCCAGGTTGGGCAGGGCTTGGCTAGACAGTGGGTTGTCCCGTCGCCTAAGGGAAGGAATTCAACTCCCTCCGGGTTACACGAGCCATGTGAGGATGCTCTCCAGTACAAACAATGAGAGAGTAAAAGAGCAGATTTGTTTACACATAGTGGGCCTGTCTTTCAACATTTCTATGGTACAGTGTGAGCAAACAGGAACTTAATATGAAAGTGTAAAGGTGTATCTGCAAAAGCACTTATGTCTTACGAGTGCTTACAACTTAAATAGTTGTTCTCATACATATGCAGGACGTTAGTGGCTCAAATGCACACGTTTGCTCCCTGCGTAGCTCGTCAAGTCTGATAAATTAGTTCCTCTGAGCTAATATTAACAGGTTTGTGCCTGAATAAAAATATAGGATTTGTGTGATTAGAGGATCACAAAAAACACATGCAGCAGAACAACCATTTCACTTTTAATAGAATGAACCTCATTTTGAAATAAGAAGGAAGAAAGTGTGTGAGCCAAAGCAAAAAACAGACTATTGTACAGTCTTAAATAGATTTGGATGGCGTGGGTGTAGAGATGCTGGTCGGGAGGTGACAGGGCGTCAAAGGTCATTAGACCAAATGAAAGAAGAGAAGTGAGGAGACACACTTGCACAGAGACGAATATCAATAGAATTCCTGGACCAGCGCTGCAGCATTGTGATTGGATGTGTGTTTGTAAGTGGGCATGAGGCATGTGTGTGTGTGTGTGTGTGTGTGTGTGTGTGGGTGTGTGTGTGAGCAACATTGCAGTCATGTTGGCTGTAGTTTTGTGTTGCGGTTGCACACTGCTGAGCTGCGATCAGTGTTGAAAAGCAGAAGTTATTAGTCACGGAGCTGTGGTCAAATCTGGGGGTTTCACACCCCGTGTGTGTGTGTGTGTGTGTGTGTGTGTGTGTGTGCGTGTGTGCGCGTGTGTGTGTGTTTGTATTAATGCTGTTAAAAAAGGGGGAAACACTCTAATAGGCTGTTTCCAGGTGTGTACTGTTTACCTGCAGTATACTGTGTGTGTGTGTGTGTGTGTGTGTGTGTGTGTGTTTTGTGCAGGGCAGGGCAGTGTGTGTAGGTGTCTAATCATCAGTCTTTGATGAGCGGGGGAATTCCAGTCTCGCCAGTCTAATCCCCGGGTGCATGCCTTCCGCTTGCTACCCCTCCTTCTCCTCCTCTTCCTCCACCTCCTCCTCAACTCACCTGGATCACTTCTCCATCATTTCGTACACGCCCCCCCCCCTCCCTTCTTTGTAATGCGGCTTGTTTTTGCATCCAAAGACGGAAAGAAACATTTTCAGAAGTCAACTTTGATTGTACTATGCTGACTTTTGGTGCACTCATGTAATCACAGCAGCGCCCTTACGTGTTTTAAAGAAGCAGTGTATATGGTTTAGAGGGATCTGTTAGCAGAAATGAAAATATTATCCTTTGTTAATCTGCTGACTGTTGCAAAGAGTAGTTTTTATTAGCTCCTTTATATCCGCATAGAGAAGAGAGGCTGCCATGTTTCTACAGTGGCCCAGGACGGACAAACCAAACACTTCCTCTGAAGAGGGGAACTTTCAGAACCTGCACTTTTACCTACCAATCAGTACATGACTGTGGGAAGTAAACTCGTCACTTATTGCTAGCACGCTATGATACATTGGTTGTTCTAAGTCGTTAACTGCTTGATCGTGACCTTAACGGTGAACATGCTGAGCCTTCTGCAGTCCTGACGGTCAGTACCTGAGCGGCTCAGGCTTCAGCCGTCACACTGCGGGTTTGTCAGGTCGATGGACAGCGTGAGACAGAGAGGCAGATATAGTTAAAAGAGAGAGGGAGCCATACAGACGGAGGGAGTGGACCAAATATCTGCAGCTCACTGACCTTTTTAAGTAGATTAGATGCCTCGTCAGTGCTATGGGGGTAAATGAGAGGGTAGAGAGGGGGACTGAACAGCATGGAAAGAGAGAGAGAGATGATTTTACCAGGGTATTTAGGCATATTCATAAACCAGACACACAGATCAGCAAAGCTGCAGTAAATCTAACACTGCAACAACTCCACCTGCAGCCAAGCCAGAAATATGGTCCCACGATAATGTTCATCCACACAGAGCTAATGTTCATGCTAAGGTAAAAATGGAACAATGTTTCAGATCAAGGGTCACAGCAAACACTCACTACTAATCACGTCTTAGCATTTGTGATGTAGTTGCACAAAACCCTGCTGATGGAGTAATAATAGCTACATGATTTATGACAGGTGGGGCTGAGCTGTCTGGTTGAAATGATTGTAACAGTGGTGGTTGTCATATTTTCATACACCACTCAGCCACAGCGTTAGCACCACCTGGTGGTTTTCAGTGGAAGCATTTGCTCAGTAGAAGTTTAGAGATTTGCGTAAGTGTCATAATTTTCTATGATCTATTTGTAGCAGCTGTGTATTTCACATACTAATATTTTAACATTTCAGACTTAAAGCTTCCTCATCAATGAGCAAATGTCCTGCTCGTCAGTGGCCGCCACTGTCTCATTCGGTGTGTAACATCCAAAACGTGTTAAAGGCTTATTAGAGCCAGTGAGCTTTGTTGTCCTGTTTCTGTATAAATACAGGTGGGGTGTAGGGAGCTGCAGCAGTGAGATTTGATGGCAGAAAGCGACGGAGGGCACTGTGTGAGCTGCGGGCATGGGAGTGGGAGAGCAGACTGCATTGAGCTGAAGCAGACCAGAACCTAATCTGGAGATCCATGGCTTAGAAAAACACCCCCACACATAAACACAGACACACTCAACTACCCATGAGCAAATGTACCCAGCGTGTGTGTGTGTGTGTCGATAACCTCTTCACCCTCGCATTTTGCGTTCGGTTGATCTCGCCAATCAGACAACAGCATGGGAGTCAAACCATGAACCCTAGCTGTGAGTAATGCCTTGCGTTAGCCGCAGAGCTTTGCAGGAAGTCAGATAAGCCGCTAGATATAGCGTTGTGGCTGGCACCTGTTTATCAGAATGCAGATCTGCATGGTAAAAGAGGATCTTAACAATCTCTCAGTCTGTGGTTAACACCTGGTTTCTAACAGCGGCCACACACACTCGGGAATGTGACGTATATACACAGGCTCGCACATGTACACGACATCTATCGATAGCCATATATGGCATTAAATCATGATAATGAGGGTAAAGCTGAGGCTGCTTTAGCACAATGTAGATCAGTCTGCCTCTCATTGGATCGGATCCATTGATTTTTCTGATCTAGCGACAAAGCGTCACTGTGGTGTTTTGTGTGATCAACAACTTCAAATCCAAAGATGCTGAGTCACCTGTGGCACAAACAGATGGATGCTTCTCCACTACAGTCAGTGGATCATCATGAATATATCCTTCATAAAGATTCAAGATTCAAGATTCAATTACTCAATTAATCATAGCATTAGGCTCAACTGTAAAATAAACATATGAATGTCACAATTCCATTAACTCTGAAGAAAAGAGATGCTGAAGTTATGGTTGTGAGTTTATGCTGTGCGTGTATAGGGGATTCTAACACCGTAGCTAAAAACTGTCATGTATTGTCTCATTTTCTACGCCAGGCACCACCTCAAAAAATATTTGGCTCTTCAAGTACCACCACTCTGACCAGAGGTCTGACCAGAGGTCAGAGTGGTGGTAGAGTAGAAGTACTTACATTTACTACTTCTATATTGTACTTCTAGGAGTAGTGTTACTGCACCATGCGTTTTACTTTTACTTGAGTAGTTTGGAAACGCTTCTCTCACTCAGCTTTTTTTTTTACATTTTAAATTTATATTAGTTTCATCAATTTAGGACAGTACTGCGCACATTAGCCATGAAAACCATGAGCACCGACACAGTTCACACAAAAGATTTCACAGACACAGAGGAACGCTGACCTGCCGACGTGTCTGTGCTCTCTGTCTCTGCCTTTCTCACAGCCTGGCTGCCTGGCATGCGTGCAATCGATGCCCGTCTGGCATTCACTGTGTCAATAGGCATGGGAAAAGGTATTCAACAGATTGGCACTCCCATTCCCTCCATCCTTTCCTCCCTTTTTTATTTCAAATCAACCAGCGTCTTGGCAGCATTCTCACACTTTGCTCTTAAAGGATCAGTCTGGTTATCTTTGTTGAGGGAAAGTGAAGCATTTTAAGATGAACATTTGTTTTACTTTAGGGTTTAAAAAAAATGTTGTTTGGTCCTCAATAACAGTAACAAACATGAACAATCCCACTCCTCTGTGGGAGGAAATGCATCCTTTAGCAAGCGTGGGGGCAGTAACACAACGACAGAGCGCCCTCTAGTGGTGCGTGGTAATTATGTTTTCCATGGTCATTTAAACAATGTGTTTCTGTTGTATGACACAGATCGTATGACACACAGTTTAGCACTTTTCACAAAGCCAATATTTGTTGTGTAAAACAGTTGGCAGCATTCTGCCTTTATTTTGGAAAACTCAACCTGTAGATGTGTAAGAAAACTGGAGATGACGGGTGAGACACCAGCAACTGCAAAATCAAGTTGGACTCAAACTTCTCACAACATTCTTGAAATGTTGAAGTAGTGCCACTGCGGTCTCCCTGATACCATGAAGGTCACAAAATAAAAACATTGCAGATGCGCTCATCTCTTTTTTCCGTGTTCTTCAACAGGCTTGCCATGGATGTCAGGGATCCAAATGTGACTGCAGCGGAGTGAAAGGAGCCAAGGTAGGCAAAATGACACACAAATGCACCATGTGCCATGTTCGGTTTTGGGGCAACACTCAAACACATCCTGCATGAGACTCTATACTGTTGCTAATGTTTTGAGCACAGATATGAACACGGCCATCGTTACACCTCGTGTATCTGTGTCTGTTTGTGCAGGGCGAGCGGGGTTTTCCAGGACTCACAGGACCACCAGGAGTCCCTGGGTTCCCAGGACCTGAAGGGCCAATTGGGACCAGAGGAGAGAAGGTGGGTTGGAGTCTAGTGTTAAATGTTTGTGTCAATCAACACTCAGAGCAGGACTCATCAGGAACAGTGGCAGAAATGTCAGATGTATTAATCTCTGCCCTATTGTTACGAGTCAGGTTAAAGTGAGTAAAGTATTAACCCCAGTGCTCCCACCATTTATTAAGATCATTTATGGTAGCTAAATGCAGGTAGTTATGCTGTCTTTGTGTCATTCATTCTCACAGGGTAGTGACGGACCTGAGGGACCACACGGCCCAAAAGGAATTAGAGTAAGTTTTTCACTAGTCACCAGTCTATTCTCTTTATACAAAGATCCATCTTGTTGGGTTTACATCAATTGTTGGAATTTTTTTTGTATTCACATTTAGTGAAACCACACAACACGTTTAGTTTGAGTTGTGTTGAGTTTTTTTCCCCTTTTTCTCGTGTTGATTCAAACCGTGATGATTTCAAAGGAGCTTCCGCGTTGAATGATCCCGGGTTGTAATACGCTCTTCTGACCAGCAGATGTCCACATTTTACTTCATCTCAAACACAGTCAGTGAATTCGTGAAGCAATTAGAGCTGGAGTACCTTGTACTTGCTCTGTTTTACACTTGTTTCAGAATTAAAAAGGAAAGTATGTTGGGCAAGTTGATTGGTCATCGAGCAATGCACCTGTGATGCTAACTGGTGGATTAATGCATGTGGTGTGTTACACCAGATGCTCCTTTAGAAAACCTACTTTAAAAATTTTCCCTCCCACAGGGGCCTCCTGGCTTGCCAGGATTTCCAGGAACACCAGGAATTCCAGTGAGTTCTCCTTAATCTCAAATCCTGCTGGAATAATTATATATTTATTATATATTATTCTTACAATATGAGACTTCATTGAGCACATTTGACGTAACTTCCTGTTTATTATTTTCCAGGGTCTGCAAGGACAGGACGGAGCTCCAGGCCCAAGAGGAATACCAGGTTGCAACGGGACAAAGGTATTACCTGATGAGACTAAGCTCTGCATGGGCTACTATGGGATCTAAATAAATAAAAAACAAGACTCAAGGCTTACTTACTAGCTTAGAGGTTTTCTTTTTGTCTGACTGTTTTACTAAGTCTCCAATCAACTTCTCATGTTTAATGTTTTCGGTTTCTTTCTTCCAGGGTGATAGGGGATTCCCAGGAAGTTCAGGAATCCCTGGACTGCAAGGAATACCAGTGAGTCGCTGTGATGACATCAGATTTTTAACACGCTCTTATTCTCTTTCTTTAAACCTTTCTCTTCTCTTTTTTGTTTCATAGGGTCCACCTGGTCTGCCAGGACAAAAGGTAAGTGTGATACTCAAAGGGAGAAGAATCACGGTGCTCTGCCATCTGATCCTTCTGTGTTTTCTCCTGTATATTTATTATTTCCGTCTTGCAGAAAAATAACCAGCACAAACATTTCAGTTTGTAGGAGTAGTTTTTGCCCATTGTTGTTTCTGACCATTCTCTCCGGCTGTGTTTCTCTTATACAGGGAGACCCCGGTGAGGTGATCTCCAATAGTATTTATGGACAGAAAGGAGCAGTGGGATTGCCCGGATTGCCTGGAATTCCTGTGAGTTGTTAAATTATGTAATGCTTAACAGAAATTATAGACATCTTGCATCCTTAGGAATTGTGCTTGGTCTAATTAATTTACCCAATGTAAACTTAATTTCACATAAAGGTGCATTTCCACAGCAAAGTTGCTGGTATGTTTACTTCTCTGGAACTTAGGTCCAGAAACACAGCAAATCTTCTGACACATTTACTCTATTAAACACACAACAGATTGATGCATGGTATTGAGTAACGTTCAGTGATGCATCCCCATCCCAGTAGATCCTATGCCTTCAGCAAGTCTATGGCCCAGGAGCAAAAGTTGACCCTGGTTTCTCTATTGAAAATCTGGGCAGAGGATCTGAGTTTTTTAAAAGGTTCCTGGTTCCAGCCCAATGATCCTCAGGTGATAAAGGGCCTTTAAATGAGAAGCTGAATTGAAATCTACACGATTCAGATTAAAACATTCAAACTGAACTCAGGTAACACTGTTAGAAGTAAAAGACTCCATATAAGTTCTATAACTTTGTATTCATGTCACAGGGTTCTCCTGGACCCTCCGGTTTGCAAGGTCCACTAGGCCCTCCAGGACCAAGAGGTTTTGAGGTGAAGAGCAGCTGATATAAAACACCACATGGCTGTCGAGACTCGTGTTTATTTACGTTGTAACATATAACAGTTGTTTCTCGTGTCTTTTTCCAGGGTCGTCCAGGTCCTCCCGGGGCACCTGGACCTAAGGTGGGTTAGAACACAGACGAGTCATTTTTGTTACGATGTCAGTAGAACAAGTTATCTCCATGTCTCTGCTGTAATATACTTCTCTTAAAAATGACTACTACAAAGACAATGACACAACATCGCTCTGCTTTTTCCTAACAGGGGAACATGGGTCTGAACTTTCAAGGTCCCAAAGGAGAAAAGGTAACGTGAAAGCCGTCACCCCAAAGAACACTGATGAGCTGTCTGTGTGTGTCTTTAACTCAGTGCCGTTCTAAGTTTTGTTGAAATTCCTAATATCATATCTGGTTGTGAACACAGGGTGAACCAGGTTTGCAAGGACCTCCTGGTCCTCCTGGACAAGTTGGGGAACAGAAGAAGCCACCTGAGACTGAGATTCAGAGAGGAGACAAGGTAACAACAGTCCTTTTAATCAAGGCAGTGTGGACTTATAATTGCAAGAGCCTCACCACCAGAGTACAGCAGTGAGTCATGCGAAGTAGTACAGGTTACAATCTTCAAGTCAGCCACTGGATGGCAGCAGTGTTCACGTTGTAAAGTATTTATGTAGGTATCACATTGTAGTAGATATAATGGCAAGGTCCATCACAGTATTCTTAAATAGAAGACATGTTGAACTTTGCTTTTGCTGAAAGTGAATTTATCACAATAGCAAACAAATGAGGCTTAATTATTTTACCCAAAGACACTTTGTGATTGGTCAAAATGTGAAACTCTCAAAGTCTGAATTTTGTGTTTTGCATATTTTACGTCAAGGGCGACTCAGGACTTCCCGGCCCTCCGGGTGATCCAGGCCTTCCAGGTCCTCCTGTGAGTGTCGATTACCTCATTCAGATGACGTTGAAGCGAAACAGAGCTGAGCAATGGAAAAACCTCTTCACTTCATTTATTTTCGTGTGTTATTGTGAATGCAGGGTCCCTCCGGTGGCCAGAAAGGAGACAAGGGAGAACCAGGAGAAGCAGGCAAACGAGTAAGTATTTCGTAGTTCACACATAAAGAGATGTACAGATATACTATGTAGGTCTTTAGTAGGTCTTTAATGCCAGTACTGGAGCCTATCCCTTTATATTAGAAATAGGCTCAGTCACCCATTTCAAAAGCTTGGACCATTCTCTGTCATTTTAACTTAAGCACAAGTGATGAGCTCAGTCTCTTCTTGTTACAGGGCAAGCCGGGCAAAGATGGTGACCCCGGTCCTTCAGGCTTCCCTGTAAGTTCTGCCAACCAAGGAAACACTTGTCACACTTGCCACAATTCCAACACTCAATGTGTTATATCAGCCTTGATAAACTTCTATGTTTTTTCCTGTGTCACTATCAGGGAAGCAAAGGAGAATCAGGATTTCCAGGTCTTCCAGGCAGGGATGGAGAGCAAGTAGGTTTTCTACAAGTGTTAAATGGTTTATAGGTTTGTATGGTCATAAGATTGGTGATTTTAAAAAAACCCTTCTGCTACCTCTTTCTTTTTTAGGGTTTTAAAGGAGATCGTGGATTGCCAGGCCCACCAGGAATTGTGTGTATTTTTCTTCTTCCAAACCAAATATAGCATTTTCCGTAGCGTAGCATGTTTTTTTTCTCAAGCTTAAAGTTCTCCATAGCAAGTTTCAGTCACAGGGGACCACTGGCTCTACTGTGGCTCTAAAAAATCAAAAATTGTTTCAAAAATGTAGAAAAGGGCATGAAATGCTTGCTGACATTACACTGCTGCAAAGCGTAACATTTCTATATGTGTAGCTGTCCTTTTTTCTTTCTTTCTTAATATAAAAGGCTATTATATTAAAGGCGTTCATTTAAAATGTTTACTTATTAAGTTAAATTTACACAACTTATTTCATGGCTCAGGTGATTGGCGGGCAGACAGGAGGTCAGGTTGGTCCTAAAGGTGAAGCTGGGTTGCCTGGTGCACCTGGACTAAAAGGAGAAAGAGGACCTGCAGGTAAAAAACACACACAGAACCAAAAATACACAAAGCTCCAAAACATACAAATACAATATTTGCATTCAGATTGTTTTAAGTGAGAATATAATGTGAAATCTTTTTTTTAGATAAAGTTATTAATCTCTGTGACATATATTTTATTTTATATAAACCAGAAATCAGTTAATCAGTTAATAGTTATTATGTTGTCCATAATCAATAAATGAATTAAGACTTGATTTGTGTAACATAGTAATTAACTTTTTCCTTCTGTCTTGTTCAGGTTTAACGGGGCCGCCTGGATCACCAGGACGTCCCGCCATTGGTGGTGCTGGTCTGCCTGGAAATCCAGGTTTGCCTGGAGAGAGAGGTCAGAAGGGAGACGGCGGTGCTCCAGGGCTCTCTTTGCCTGGTCCCGCAGGACGTCCAGGCTCTCCTGGTTTCCAGGGTCCACCAGGGCCTCCCGGGCCTCCGGGACAATCTACGGGACAACCATGCATCCCTGGAGAATCTGGGCGCCCTGGTGTGCCAGGAGAAAGAGGCTTTCCAGGAGAAATAGGCCAGAAAGGTGCGCGCATACAGTAAATTAATCATTAATATACCGGAAAATGTGTTCCACCCTCATACTGCACGTCTACTTCACTGTACGCAGAAAACACTGACACTAGTGGTCTGTTGCTGTTTTAGGTGAGAAGGGCGACACCTGTGTGAATTGCATTGGAGAAATTAGTTCCATCCCTGGGCCCCAAGGACCACCGGGACAACCTGGATTCCCAGGTAAGACAAAAACATGTACAGCTTTGTGGTACTTCATTTGTACAGTTGGCTGTTGGGATTATCAGTTTAACTGGTATTAATTATGAGCTGTCGAAATCTTAAGCATATGTTATATTATATATCTATTGTGTACATATTTTATATTTACTTTATTGTATTGTTTATTTCTTTACTTAGTTTTCCTTAGCTCAAGGAACGTCCACCCATTATAGTTGTTATCCTGAGTCTTCTAGTATGATTTTATGTTATTGTCTTTATTCTTTCTATGTCATATTAATAACTGTTTCCCTGTGTTCTTGTTGGCCATCAGGAATTCCTGGCGCCTCAGGTATCAAAGGAGACAGAGGATTCTCGGGAACTCCTGGTGCCGTTGGCCTCCCTGTGAGTCCTTCTTACGTTGTATTTTACTTGAACAAGATCCTACATCTTAGAACAATTAGTACGAATTAATTTTTCACAACTGAATTTATTTGCTTTGTAGATTTTTTCCATGTGAATGGTGTTTTAAGCACAATAATGCACAACACAACAATTAACCCCAGATATTATTGTTAGACTTTGTAACAGTAAATATAATATATATATATAATATTTACATAATATATATCACAGTGTGTAAAAATTAATATATATAATATTTATCAAAAATCCAGTCAGTCAGTATCTGTCTCAAGTCAGAGTTTTATTGAATTCACGTGCCAAGTGGGCAAGCATAAACTCAAAATCTAAAACAAAAATTTTACCAACAAAACCCGTTTACTAAATTGTTATCTTCTTCACAATACTTTTCCCTTCCAGGGTCCCCCTGGTCCCCAAGGTGCTTCAGGGCTCCAGGGAGAAAAAGGAGACCCAGGTGAAGTCGTATTAGTTAATGGTGTTAGGGGTGAAAAGGGTGACACTGGCTTTCCTGGATCACCTGGTCTTCCAGGCCTAGATGGCAGGCCTGGTCGTGATGGGCAGCCCGGACCTCCTGGGCCCAAAGGTGCTTCTGTAGGTGTCTTTCACTCAGTTTATCTCAGTATATAGTGTTTATATGGATTGTTCCATATGATTCATTTTACAGCTGACGTGATTATGTTTCACAGGGCTCTCTGCTGGTGAAAGGAGAACGAGGACCTGATGGTGAGCAAGGTACCCAAGGTATTCCAGGGGACAGAGGTCCACCAGGTGCCCCTGGCTTTGGACCCCAGGGGCCTCCAGGACCGAAGGGTATCCAGGGCGTGTCAGGAAGACCCGGACCTACAGGCGCACCTGGTAAAAAGATTATTTCAGTTTTATTATGTAGTTGTTCAAATGAGGAACCAATTTTCTGATCTCCAAGGGACTCAAGGGTAGTGCTTTGCTCAACATGTGGGGCAGCATGTCATTCATTCTAATATTTTAGGTCACAGAACGTTCTTTTACTCTATAGGTACTAAAGGGGAACCAGGGCTGACAATAGCAGAGAAAGGCTTACCAGGACCTAGAGGACAGGATGGTGAACCTGGACTGTCTGGTGCACAAGGTACACAATTATTAGTTTTACATGAGAAGATAATTGTCCATGAAGTATATTGTTGGTTGGTTTAAAAATTGATAGTGTAGAAACTGCTGATTAGCTTTTATGTAATTTTCTGTTACTAGGTAACCCAGGTCAACCCGGGCAACCTGGCTTTCCTGGATTACCAGGAGCAAAAGGTGAACCTGGACTTCCAGGCATTGGACTTCCAGGACTCCCAGGAGAAAAAGGTGAAGATATCAATAAGCACTTGTGCCCTTCTTCTTCCTCTTAATTTGTCGGAAGTTCCTACCTTTGCTTTCACATCTTCTGCAGTCATCCGCATTTTCAAGTTCAAGTTCAAGGCTTTATTGTCATTTCAACCATATACAGTTAGTACACAGTGAGACGAAACAACGTTCCT
>JAUMHF010000010.1:9098759-9122514 GCA_032359275.1 Microctenopoma steveboyesi | reverse complement strand
GGAGATGGGTCTAAGGTTCAGCGGCGCACGGCGGCAGGCACCTTCAAAGTTTCCCCAGGAACTTTCTAGTTATTATTGTAATGCAGTTGATGTTATGATGTCTTCATGAGGCTGTAGTTTAGAGCAGTCTTTCTCAACCTGGGGGTCACCAAGTCATTATGAAAAAATCAAACCAAAGCAACATGAACTGATGCTTGGTCCATCTTTTCAATCTGTTCTTTCAGGTTCTCCTGGTATCCCCGGTCCCAAGGGTCTTGATGGTATTTCTGGTAGCCCGGGTCTCACTGGAGCCCCTGGCAGACCAGGAGAGCCTGGTCGATCAGGACCACCAGGTTTGCCAGGAGAGAAGGGTCAGGCAGGTCGTGATGGCATCCCAGGACCGCCTGGAGTCAAAGGAGATCCAGGTAGGTCGAATACCATCTTATAAAGAAATGTGTTTACCGAACTTTTTTGTAAATGTTGCCCACAATTCATGTCTTCCCTAGGTCTTCCTGGTTACGGTATTCCCGGTTCTGCTGGGCTGCCAGGGTTGCCAGGTGAGTCAACATGTCTGCGCACACACATTATCTCAATTTGTGACTTTTTTACAAAGTTTTCCCAATTCACACAGGCAGTGATTTGATTTTGGAGGCCAACACATATCTGCTGTATCACTTATTATTATCTTATTATCTGTTAGGTTCTAAGGGAGATTCTGGTCTTCCTGGTCCATCTGGTAGTCCTGGTTTCTCTGGCCCTAAGGGAGATGCTGGCTTCCCTGGCGCTCCTGGTCCTCCAGGTCTCAGTGGCCCTCCTGGGCCTCCAGGACTGGCTCAACAGGGCCCTAAAGGATTCCAAGGACCACCTGGACCACCTGGAAGAGCAGGTAAAGCCTCTTGATGGAGTACTTGTAAACAGGTGCTGCCAGATATTGCTGCCTGGTTTTCTGATGCTGGTTTATTTTGCCCAAAGTTTATGTAACATGTCGTAGGTAACAGTCACAGACGTTTTTCAGTATCAACTTAAAGTTAACATTTTCTGAGTGCAATTAAGGCACTTGTATGTGTATTAGCTCACACAATCTACAAATGGTGGATTTCCTGTTGTAGTAAACTGAGCTGAGTAGTAATGAATGCTGAATTAATTTGGTGCCATATGTCATCTCCTCTGTGCCCTCTACTCGTAACCACT
Organism: Microctenopoma steveboyesi; assembly: GCA_032359275.1. Taxonomy (NCBI): domain Eukaryota; kingdom Metazoa; phylum Chordata; class Actinopteri; order Anabantiformes; family Anabantidae; genus Microctenopoma; species Microctenopoma steveboyesi. The sequence goes on along the minus strand of JAUMHF010000010.1, from coordinate 9,121,344 downwards.
GAAAACCAGGCAGTAAATGGCAGTGACAGCACTTAAAATGTGAATGCTTTCACCTCCGTGTCAGTTTGATTTGCATGGGACGTTGTTGCACCAATCACCACCACCGGTGCAAGAGCCACGTTACTTGTCTGAGCACCAACACACCTGTCCAGTCAATGTCAAGAGCACTGAGCATGGATGATAAAAGATTGTGGTGCCGCGCACACTTCTCCACCTTCCCATTCCTTCTCACCAGGAAATGCTGGAGTGTTCCTCATGCATCAGTCAATGTCTGTCAATGGGATTCTGGCCACACTCTCAATCAGAGCATGAGTTTTTGCCACATTTTGTCAATGTCATCATTAATTCTTTTTTTATTCACCAGTGCATCTTTCCCCATGTTGCCTCACCACCTTGCCTTATTCTCTTGATTCGTAATTGGGGAAGCTGTAATCTATCATCTCTCCACAGCCACAAAGTACTACATGTCTTGTCTTATTGCCGTTGTAACTGGTGTGCGTCTATGTGTCAGATCATTTTGCGGAAATGTTGGTGAGAAACAGCAGGGCATGAGACATACTCGAAAAACTCTCAGCTGCACCTTAAAGGTTGAGTCTGCTCAAAAAACCTCACAAAAAAGCTCAAAACCTACCTGCTGAAAACATAAAATCAAGGCTGTTATTTGTTATTAGTGTTTTCTTTGCAATTTGTCTCGTTTTTGTTTAGTGGTTTTAATGACACAATTTTCTTCATTCAAATGAAGAAAATAGTTTGTTAATAAAAAGATGTATGAAGATACACGTGCCCTGCCTGCTAACATAACCACGAAAAACAGAAAACCTCAGGTCTAGTTGAGAGTATTATGGGTTTGTGTCTGGCTTTGTCGTCGTTATTGTGTTTTGTGTCGACCAATCATCTGGATCAGTCATCTGCATGGGCACCTTTTGTCCCAACGCACACACACATAGAGTTAAAAACGCACATCAAGAAAAAGCTTAACACTGTGCTGGGAATCGTGAAAACCTCTGATGCGCACTCCTAGGTTATTTACTATTTCCTAAAGTAGCACACTGTTGCTGTCTTTTTAAAACCAGCTGCCATTTAAACATCAGTTATTTATGACTTAAACTTGCATGTTTACATTTACAACTTTTACATTGCTTTTCTATAGATTTAATTTTATTTAGATGTTTATTTAATTAGTTTAAACTTTCATTTGTTGTACATGTAGGAGACATCGAGACAAACAAAATTACAATAAATCCGATGGATAAAGTAAAATCAACACAAACACATAAAACACACTAAACAATCAAAGTAAATCAGTCATAATTTACACTATACGCCTCTGTAGTGAAATCAGCAGTAACCACACACCAGCACAGTGTCAGGCTACAAAATTGGTGTCAGGGTAACAAAATGAAATGATGCTATGACATTTTGCCTCTTGTTTCCTGTGGCTTGGTCCCACCCACTGCGGTGTGGCCCCGCCTCTTGGCGTGATGACACGTGTATCCGGCCGTCACAGGTCCCACAGGTCAGGTCAACGGCGTCCAGACGTTCACTGCACGTTCCTTAAAATAGCACTGACTGAGTTTAACTTCACTCTCTGATCTACTGGGAACATGTTTCACCTAAAACCTTTTGGGAAATCACTGCATTTATTTTTATTTCTGACCTTTTCATTTTATTCTAACAACTCTCTTCCTTCACTTTTTATGCACACCGATGATAGTGTAATGCACTGTTAACAAGTAAGCAAGTTCTAAGGATTTTTTTATGTAAGAAGGAAAAAAAATAGGTAAAAAAACAAAATGCACCGTAGATCTTAAAATGCACAGTTTTTTTCTGGCACAATCAGCATGTTATTGGTGTCGTGTGTGAATACTGCTAAATCGGTATTTCATACAGTTTGTAGAAAAAATCACACCATATAACTAACTCACCTGCAACTTAAAATCATGGTCTGTATGTGTCACATACTGTAATCCCAGTTTTGTTGAATGTTACTGAAATTGAGTTAGTTGTTTCACATGGTCACATGGTGGAAAAAGAGCCTGTAGCCACGACGACTGTTTTGTAGCCTTGCATATTTAGCCAGCATTTTTGATGAGCTAAACAGCTCAAAGTTGTGCCTTCAGGGGCCAAACACTAATGACTTATTCTTTCTGATAAGATTTTTCACACATTTTAAAAAGCGTGTGTGGTGGGCCATTTGTACGGAGCCCAGAAGGTGCCAAGGAGGAGAATCAAAACCATGTGCACAAATTACTAAACTTACTTTAATGTTTTAAAATTATTTATGGTGCACAAAATAGTGATGAATGAATAATTATTTTACTACCATGTGACCTCCCAGACCAAGTTGACCAAATGTAAATGTGGAGGGATACGTGAAACCAAAATCTCTCCTTTGCTTGTCTACACCATTCATATGAGCTTCTTTTTAAAATGGACAGAACGGAGTATAATTATTAATTGGATCCTAAACCAAAAACCTTGAATGCTGCTGAACATTTTTACCCGAGCAAGATTAACAGCAGCTCAAAAAAACTAAAAACAGTGTGTACTCATTTGTTTAGCAAGCCTTTTTTAATAGCTCTCTGGATACTTAAAGACAAACGATCTCAGTCCCTGTTTAGTCTGACTATGTTTCTGTACTGATGTGTGCTTCTGTCTAAACCTCCTCTTCTTTTTTGCCTCATGCCGTCAACCTGGTACACTTTACCTGGGAATTCTGGGAACCATAGGTCCTGCAGGTTAGACTCCAGTGGTTTGATGGTATTGATACATGCTGTGGTTCATGCTCTTTATGAAGTGGAAGTGAAGACATTTAAAGATGTTTAAATGTGTCTCATGCAGGGTCGGGGTCAGTTCACTTCAAGAGCTCTGAGATCAAAATATGAAATATGTAAATATGTCAAACTGAGATGTTGACACATTTTATGTCCTGATAATGTGTGAATAGATTTTTCAAGCTAAGAACTTAAGTCAATGAATTTCTTTACACTTCAAAGCTTTTAAGATGAATACACCCCAGCCCTGATCTTTAACATAATAGACTGGGTAATATTGTGGTATGTTATTGGGAGTCTGTGTAAAAGAAAGTGGAAATGTCTAATGATAAACCCTAGGCACATTAAAGGGGGCAGACGTTCCACAAGAAAACATCCTCAAGGGGATGAATAAAGTATCAGTCATTATTATTATTGTTATTATTATTATTAATATTATTATTATTGTGCACAGTTTTGACCTTATTTTTACCCCACAGGACAGACAGGATGCCTCACTTAGGACTACCCAAAATCACATAAACTTAAGCATATGAAAAACTAAGTGAACTGTGTGGAGAGATATTCCGTTGTGTGTTATTTTATGACAAGTATAATAAGCTCACGTTGAGGATTATTATTCAGAATTATTTCTGTGAGTTCTTTGTTATAAAAAACAATGCTGGGTTCATTCCTGTCTCCATTTATACAGTGAAATGGTTGATAAATGGAAATTAAACCATAATTAACTATAAGAATTAATGTACATAAATGTATTATTTATCTATTATACCATACCTAACTTTTAAACATTTGACATCTGCATCTAAAGGTCCACCTGGTCTAGAGGGTCCTCGTGGGCCCGCAGGAAGTGGTGGCATTAAGGGAGAGAAGGGCATTCCTGGTGCTCCTGGCCAGCCCGGCTTCCCTGGACAGAAGGGAGACGCTGGTGTTCCTGGATTCCAAGTAATCATCATTTAGTTAAATATGTTTTTGCTAGTTTTCATGTAAGAAAATCCAACTTTAAGATGCTCACAGAGTAACTATCAGCTGGGATCTAACTGTCTAACTTCTTTTGTACAAGGGTTCTCCTGGTCTTCCTGGTCCCTCTGGTGTGAAAGGAGAAATCGGCCTGCCTGGCGTTCCCGGATTCCCTGGTTAGTCAGATTATTTTTCTCGTTCTAATGTCCAAAATGTATTTTGATGATGTGTGTTCATCAAAAACAAATCCTTTACATTTTATTTGTAATTTTTCCAGGGCCAAAGGGAGACATAGGACTACCTGGTAACAGTGGTCTTCCTGGAGACCGTGGACAGCCTGGAATAACTGGTGGGTACTTACACAGTTACTGTAATAACACAACACGTGTAACTAATTATTTTCTTTCTAGAAGTTTCCTTCTTTGTGCATAACAGTTTAATTTACACTTTAATGTTTGCCTTGCAGGCCCTCCTGGCGACCCAGGTGTACCTCCAGTGCCTATAATCTTAAAGGGAGAGCGAGGACCTCCAGGTCCTCAAGGTCTGGCCGGTGCTCGGGGACCACCTGGTGCTCCTGGACGTGAAGGACTCCCAGGTTGGACATATAAATTGCAGAAAAGTTTTATTTTGTTATCACAAGAAGAAACAACAGACACAAGAGGGAGAGGTTTTAGGTTGTTCTAAATCTGTAAATCAACCTTGGTCACAACAGTTTAGGTAAGAAAAGCAGAAGCTGCATATATACACTATAGTAATATCCCATCTTCGCTGCTTACTAGGTCAAGCTGGTAACCCCGGAGATCCTGGTTCAGTCGGTCCTCCTGGCTTCAGTGGCCCCCCTGGCCGTAAGGGAGACATTGGGCCTGCTGGTCAACCTGGTAAGCAAGACATCACAGCTCACCTCCCTTCGTCTCTAAAATCAAATATGTGGTGATGGGCAAATTTTACTGTTTGGAATTGTTTATCTAGTCTAAAGTTCAGTGTTAGTCTAAATGAATAAATTTATAAAATAGAAACATACTTTGATTGTCTGATTAAGTTCTGCAGCAGCATTTTGAAAATGTTGGAACAATCTCTCCAACTGCATCACGGCAGCTTCCTATTTCTAATCTACTGTATGCCTTCCCATCCCTCCATATCTCAGGTGCGCGTGGCTACCCTGGTCCCCCTGGTTCAGACGGTCCTCAGGGTCCTCGTGGTCTTCCGGGATCAGCCTCAGCAACCCATGGATTCCTCATCACGCGACACAGCCAGAATGTGGAGGTGCCTGCCTGTCCCGAGGGAACTAACAGCATCTACGATGGCTATTCTCTGCTGTATGTGCAGGGCAATGAGAGGGCACATGGACAGGATCTTGGTACGGGGATTTTTGTTTCACGCATCCTTTATGTTACCAGGTAGTTTTATTAAAACCCTCTATAAATTCACTTGCGTAACTTTCTTTGCCTCTCTTGTAGGCACGGCCGGCAGTTGTCTGCGCAGATTTAGCACCATGCCCTTCATGTTCTGCAACATTAACAATGTCTGCAACTTTGCCTCCCGCAATGATTACTCTTACTGGCTGTCCACACCTGAGTCCATGCCTATGTCCATGGCTCCCATCACTGGAGAGAGCATCCAGCCATTTATCAGCAGGTAGGGATGGACGGATGGACGGTTAATGAAGCGGAGGGAGGAGTAATGAAGTTGATTGTGGGTTGATGTGTGGTGTTAACGCTTCCGCATGTGTCCAGGTGTGCAGTGTGTGAAGCTCCAGCCATGGTGATTGCAGTCCACAGTCAGACCATCCAGATTCCTGATTGCCCTAACAATTGGGAGTCTCTGTGGATAGGATACTCTTTCATGATGGTACACACCCACTGAAGTCTTACATCTTCATTGATGTCATTTGTGCAACTCAATATATCTGTGGGTCCTGTTCTCCCCAGCACACCAGCGCAGGCGCGGAGGGCTCCGGTCAGGCATTGGCCTCCCCCGGCTCATGCTTGGAGGAGTTCCGCAGCGCTCCCTTCATAGAGTGCCACGGCAGGGGGACGTGTAACTACTATGGCAACTCCTACAGCTTCTGGTTGGCCACCGTAGAAACTAGTGAGATGTTCAGGTATGGATACCAAGCTAGCAAGACGGTGTCGCTAGCACTGTATTGTTTCTGAATGTAAAGGAAATATGATAATGTTTTAATATGATATGATCTTCTAGCTTAAGCAGCTGTTGCTAAATGTAAAGTATCTAAACTTACATTATCTATTTTATAAAAATAGATACAGACTTGCCATAATGACTGTAATCAGGGAAAATATAATAGAAAATATGAAATTTATATATATATAAAATTAGCAACAATAATATTAATGAGCATAATGCAAAAGTTAGTCACATAAACAGATGAGCTCTTACTGTGAAATGATAATAAAAAACAATGTGACATAGTGCAAGACGTCTCTCATTAAAAACTAGAAGGGAAACTATTCCCAGCAGTTGCTGCTCACTGCCCTAATCACCTTCATCCTCGTGACTTACAGTAAACCCCAATCGGAGACTTTGAAGGCGGGCAACTTACGGGCGCGTGTCAGCCGCTGTGTGGTCTGCATGAAGAGGACGTAACGCAATAAGGCAGCGAGCACGTCCACCGTTGCCAAGGATGCCAGATCGCCACGAAGAGATGACTGAATGATTTGGGACAAGAAGGCAGCAGCGGTGTTTGCTGTGACTGTCGCGGCAACAAGGTGGAATTCCAATGGTGCATTGTCTTACGGAAAAAAAACCCCTACAAAATACTAAGACAAAAACAATAGTACTACTGTGCAGCACAGCTTAAAACAGAAAAAAACAGATGTAAATAAATGTTAGTCTTTGTTTTTCTTAAGAAGTACCTCAAAACGAAAGCAGAAAATTATCCACTAAATGGTGCTATGATGAATGTGTGACAACAAAAGTGCATTTCATCCTTTTCTCTTCCTTACCAAAAGGATCATTGTTTCCTTTCTCTCTTTTTGAAAAAAATCACTTGATTGTTGGTGCAACAGAATAATGATTCTGTGCAACCCTTTTTAATGAACACACTCTTCTTTTTGTTTCGTTTTTCGGCCTTAATGATGAGGAGTGGATGGTTACCAAATTGGCACTTTGACTTTGGAACATCCGAAATGAGAGATGCACTGATGATGAGCTTCCCTTAGTGAGACTGACTGCTTTTGTATTATTAGTTCTTCATCCACGCTCTTTCTCTGTCATTTCCCTGTGGTTTTACGTTACATACGGTGGCACTAACACTGCTTAGCGCGCCTGCTAACCATCAGCCTACGCCTTTTTCTTACTTTTTTTTGTAAGTAATAAAATGTGTATATTGTGTAAAACACCTTTTTGTTTTTAGTGTATTAGCTCCTGAATCGGTACCACCTGTGTGTTATAAAACAATTTTCCAGGTTCTTTTTAGCTCACAAGCGCACACACACACATACACACGCGTATTCATTTACGTTATTGCTTACTGACACACATCTACTTAGATATTGTACAAAGTAAGGCTTTTATGAATGAAACAGTATTTTATATATAGTGAATATATATTTGAAAAAGAGAATAAAACTTTCTATAAACTTTATTCGGCTGAGGGGAGGTTGTTCACTGTTTTCAACTAAAAGGTCACGCATTTTACAGAGAAACAAAGCTGAGCTCAGACACAAGTATTTCCCTTTAAACACAACAGTCATGTATAATGTTCAAAATGGCAATTGCTTGTATTCAATTTGTAAAATTAGATTAAATGAAATGTTGAACTGAAATAAACTTTTAGTCTAATGATTAAGGAATTCTACACATACATGTTCCTCGTTTAGAAGACCACATCATTTGCTTTGTGTATTACACATTTCCAGGTGCTCCAGGTAAAAAGAGGGTTTTTGGGAGAAAGGGGTACACCTGTACCCAAATCCTTCACATCTACTTCCTCTGGCTTGAATTTGTCCCCAAAGGTCAAATGTCTGTACATTAATCAGGCGTCTTGGTTCCTAATGTACTGTAAGTCTGCAAGGAAAATAATTTCCTGTGATTTAATTGTTATTTTTATTTTTTCAAAACTGATTTTATGAATTCTAATTGTGTCAAACTGGGGTACGATCAAAAATGTGTATTCATTTGTTTTTATTTCTTTATTGTTTTATTTTATGATATCCAGAAGTTGTTATAAACTTTTAAGACTGAAATAAATACTATGTTTAAAGAGAAAAGGTATGATTGTATAATTTGATCATTGAGTCTAAAAATATCTACTAGTCTTGTGAAATGTTTTAAGAACTTTATTTTTATTAGTGTAGTATTTATCTTCTATCGTGAGTTGTAAGCGGTGCATGTTTTTCATATAAACAAAAAACGTCAGACCAAAAAAGAAGAAAATGTAATAATGCTGCAGCTGCATTCAAATTTTAATAAAATTAATGTGATTTTTACATGTTGCACCATAACACAAATACCTGCAGCCAAAGGTTTTGATTAATTGAATTGTAGAATCTGAAAAATGCTCATTAAAATAACATTTTAAAAACTTTTATAATAGGGTAATAATATAATATGTTAGTATAACTTAATTAATTATAATTCATTATATAAAATAAAAAATATATAATTTATATTATATATAAAATAAATAATATGAAAAGCTTGTAAAGATAAAGAAAAGCTAGTGGGGATAAGATTTGGCTGAAGATATGATTTTCTATCTTCAAATAAGACACGAGCTAATACAGATAGAAATTGTTTGTAAGTATACGTGTGTATGTGATTTCCATAAAAAGTTGGATTCTTGCGAGCGTTCAAGGTTGGAAACTTGATCACATTTATCTCAGTGCGATTGTGCTGCTTTCCACACAAACATACTTTAAAACATTTGTTTTGTTTTGTCACTGTTTTCACATTTCTCAAACCTCTGAATGAAGCAAAACATGAACAGCCACTTCTTCCCTCTTAGTACAACTGCTGTCTGATAGACTGTAGTCGATGTATAAAATGGCACATCAAGGACACCAGGAAAAATGTTGCTGTTCCATGTGTCTGGATCTTCTAAAGGACCTCCTGACTTTTACCTGTGGACACGGCTACTGCATGGGCTGTATTAAGTCACTTTAATGAAGGAGGACGCAAGAAAACCTACAGCTGTCCTCTGTCCAGAAACATCTTAATACAGAGACCTGTGGTAGTGAAAAACACCATGTTAGCTGAGTTGGTGGATGTCCTGAGAAGAAGATGTCGCAGCTGATCACTGCTGACAACCTTTAGTAGTCAGTTTAGTTAGTACATTATCCCTTTGAATGTTTAATGCAAATCAACCCAGACAGCACTTGACATCAACACATCCGTCCATCCATCCCTACCTGCTGACGAATGGCTGCATGCACTCTCTACATTTTTTTGTCTTGGTGTATAATGTTCACACAAGACTATCTCAAAATCTGGGTTGATACTTTTTAATAACTGCAAATAAATGTACATTCTGCAGATTTGGGCCTAAGGAAGTGTTGCTATGACCACAGCTAAGATTATATTGCGATGTGAACTAGTATCTCGCCAAATGAAAATACACCACCTGGTGGTGCGTCATGCAAGCTACAAAGTCCTGTGTGATCTGACACGTAGACCATCGTCAAGTCTAAATGTGCTGAGCGCAGTTAACCACGTTAAAATTACCAGGTGGTGTTTTTGTCATGGCGGATCCGTTCTTTATAATACAGTATATCAATAGATGTGGGTTAATAGGCAAACAGAAGCGAATGTGATCATCAAATGAAGCTTCTTTGGGTGTGACTGAGACTCCTGTTCTACACAGCAGCCTCTAGTTGAGAGCCCTGCCTCCTACACAGATCTGCTAGTGTACTGATGGGTGTAACTCATGTTCTGTGGAATGAAAGCCGACCATCCTCTTAGAGTGTAGTCCAGTGCACATGTGAGGAAGCATCATTTATCAGGAAGTGAAAGTGAAACTGTTTCTTGAAGGGAAAATGGCGCTGCAAACACCTGAGTTCGACAGGCAGAAATTCTGCTGTTCTATCTGTTTCGGATCTACTAAAGGAGCCAGTGACTATTCCCTGTGGGCACAGCTACTGCATGAGCTGTATTAAAAGCTTCTGGGGCGAGAATGATCAGGAGGAAACCCACAGCTGCCCTCAGTGCAGACTGACTTTCACACCGAGACCTGTCTTGGTGAAAAACACTATGTTAGCTGAGTTGGTGGACGACCTGCAGAAGACAGATGCCTCAGCTGACCACTGCTCTGCTGGATCTGCTGGAAAACAGAAAGCTCTGAAGTCCTGTCTCCAGTGTCTGGTCTCTTACTGTGAACAACACCTCCAGCCTCACTATAAATCTCCTGCCTTTCAAAACCACAAGCTGGTCGACCCCTCCAGGAGGCTTCAGGAGAACGTCTGCTCTCGTCACAGCGAGGTGATGAAGATTTTCTGCTGCACTGATCAGACGTGTATCTGTTATCTCTGCTTCATCTATGAACATAAAGGCCAAGAAACTGTTTCAACTGTTCAACAGAAATGGCCGAGAAGCAAAAGGAGCCTGGTGCGAGCCGCCAAAAAAATCCAGCAGAGGATCCAGACCAGGGAGAAAGATTTGAAGTTGCTGCAGCAGGAGGCAGAGACCATCAATGACTGTGCTGACAACGCTGTGAGAGACAGCGAGAAGATCGTCTCTCAAGCGAAGCAGCAGATCAGAGCTCGCCAGAAAACCGAAGTGAGTCGAGTCAAAGAGTTTCAGCAGATGTTGGAGCGGGAGGTTGCTAATCTGAGGAGGAAAGATGCTAAACTGCACTGGCTCTCACAATCAGACGAGTACACCCAGTTTCTCAACAAATACACCTTGCTCTCTCGACTTACTGAACCCACAGACTCACCCAGCATCGCTGTCCCTCCACTGCAGTACGCTGAGGATGTAACAGCAGCTGTGTCCAAGGTCAAAGGTAAAATACAGGAAGTTCTTACCGAGGAGTGGAGCAAGATCTCACTGACAGAGACTGGTGTAGACGCTTTACTGCAGGAGCCTGAGACCAGAGAGGATTTTAAAAAATACATACAACGAATCACACTGGATCGAAATACAACAGACTATTATTTACATGTTTATGGCAGTTCAATTGAAAGGCTTAATTCCACTGTACATAAAGTTCACCCAGACACGTTCACTAGCTGGTACCAGGTTTTGTGCTGTGAGACAGTATCTGGACGATGTTACTGGGAGGTGGAGTGGCAAGGGGACGTATTTGTAGCTGTGGCGTATAAGAGCATTAGCAGAACAGGACATGAAAGTGCATTTGCCAACAATAACAAGTCTTGGGCATTACATTGTTCCAATAATTGTTCCAATTATTTTTATGAATTCAGACACAATAACATCAGGACTCCCATCTCAGGCCCAGCGTCCTCTATAGTGGGAGTGTATGTGGATCACAGTGCTGGTATTTTGTCCTTTTACAGCATCTCTGACACCATGACTCTCCTCCACAGAGTCCAGACCACATTCACTCAGCCTCTTTGTCCGGGGTTTGGTGTTTATGCGGTCATGCTGTGCTCTGCCCTGAAAATTAAATCGATGGAATATAAGATAACAAACATCCCACATGTTGACATATTTTTCACATATTAACTTTATTTTCTGTCAATTCGATTCAATTCAATTCAACTTGATTTAAATAGCGCATAAATCCCAACATAAGTCGTCTCGAGGCTCTCTTCATTCAAAGGTTTACTACAGTACAAATATATACAGAATAATGTAGAAAACCCAAATAACCAACTTGAACAACACTAGGAGACAATAAAGATGAAAAAACCCTTTAACAATAGAAAAAAGATGAGGGAAAAAATAAAATGAAGTGAAGTAGGGGAAAGATTTTAAATGTTTAGTAAATGGTCAAACAAAAGAAAGAAATTGATGAATGCAGATTTTTGTTCCCAGAAATTTGTGTATTTGTAGTGAAATATATTTTTGTGATTTATCCTTTAATCGTGATACCAACTGAACAAAGTTGTGTATTAATGTACTAATGATTTTGTTTTGTTACATGCTTTGTGTTTCTTCAGTTAGCTGTAGAGAAACCTTTGTAGTACCTTAATAGTTCTTCATCATTTATTTGATCTTTTTCATCCCAGTTTGCAGAAACATTCATAACTGTATAGTGGAGATTTAAAGGATCACAGTGATGACACAAAAAGCGCATAAAAGCTGTTGTGGACATGATATATAAAAGAAATATCTCTGTAAGATAATTTTTTGAACAAACATTTTGAACATGTTATAAGAAATTCACATTATATATATATATATAATTATTATTATTATTATTATTATTATTATATATTATATTATTATATCTAAGTTCCTGATGTAAGGAACTTAGATATGTTCATGTTATACTATACTTCTCTGCATTTATTGTATAAATCTCTTTACAACATTCAGTTCCAAGTCAAAATACAAGTAGAATTCATTTTTTGGTTCAGTTAAGGATTGTAATAAAAAACTGGAGAGTAAACAGAGAAACACTGGTGTTCATGGACTTATTTCATTCTTTTCAAGTGAGTTCAGTGTCTGACTTCTCCCCACCCTCAACTATATTATTCAGTGTTGAGATTTAGTCTGAAGTCTCACAAATAATGAAGCTCCACGTGTCTCTAATTGTGGGTAGTGACCAGCAGATGGCAGCATAACAACACAGAGTCAGAGGACACACTAGTGGTGATGGGTGATGAAATGAGTTGATGAAATTATACAAAAATGATACAAGCCAACAAGAAAAACAGCTCGTACATCAGCAGAGCGATACAGAAAAACTGCACTGTACAAATACTAAGCCAATGCCAAAAAAACAAATAAGCAGAATATCAAACTATTAAAAACAAAAGTCTGAAGTGATAAAATATGAAGTAAATGGAAATTACAATAAACGAGACAAAAAAATAAAATCCTCTTTTGTCTACACTGACATTTTGTTGTATATGCAGCACCCGCAGCATGTGTTATGCAACACTTTCTAAAATGGTCAGATTTAGGTCATGTAAATAACAGTTCATCTACAAAAAACAAGCACAAAGGAAAACTGAAAACAACAGTAATAAAAGGACCGAGCATTGAGGGGTTCTTCTTTTCATTTTCTCTGAGTGGCAGCTGCAGCCATTGTTTCGCTTTCTTAAGCCATTTGTGGCTGCAGGCTTTCTTAACTAATCTTCTTCCCGAGTCACATTTGGCCGAGCTAAAGAGACAAGGAGGTGAGCTAGACGTGTCTTTCCAGGCCCGTTGTCTCACTTCACTAAGCTGTTTTAGAGCTGCCACCACCTGCTGGCTCGTGGAAACGCATGCTGATCTTTTGTCCGAGCGTGTTTCCTCGGCTTCCTCTCTGTGCACACAGGTGAGTTTGGTGATGCTGATGGGATTTCCCTCCTAGGTTGGTGTGATGGTTTCTAATCTACATATCTAACTCAAAGTAAATCAAATATTTCATGAAGGGTTTAACATCTAACACATGGTTATGGCGGTGCGTAGAAATGCGCAGTGAGGTCAGCAGCAGGCCTGAAGCTTGTTGCCACTTCATGACCCGTGTAGCTATTCTTCTGATGTTGGACAGAGATAATCCAGATAATATACTTTTAAAATCATTTTACAGTACATTCCATACTAATGTATGTGGTTGATTACAGACGCCACATATGTTATACTGGGAGTGTTAAACGTCACTTCTGCTTCTACACACCTGATTAAGAGATGCCTATGGAAGATACATGCACAGCCCTCTCTCTGTTACCTAAATAGGAACTTTCTGTGTGAGGAGGAGGTGGAGGAGAGGCGTCACTCCTTTAGGTGGTGGCCCTCGTGAAGTCGGATGCTGCTGCCGAGCGCCAACACGTTCAGGCCTCCGGCTGCGTGAGACAGAAACGAGATGCCGCTAGGTGAAACTCTGACGCACCCTGTGTCATTAGGGAAACCATCTGTGTGCGTCTCTGTGGGTGTGAAGGGGTTAGGGAAGGGGGGGGGGGGATTCCAGAGACTTAGATATACTCACTAATGAAGATGCTAATAGCCGCACTAATAGCTGAGAAGCCGCATACATCAGATCTGCTCCACACACTGGCCAAGTGTACTGCTAGGCTTGGCCCAAGTCGTACACGCACACAAAGTGTTGTTGTGAAACTCTAGCATGAGTCTGCATCCCCAGTGGACCCACTGGTTCGGCAGTAATCAGTAATGAAACTCTAGTAGGTTACATGTTGGTGATGACACGTCCAGCGCGCGGTCCACTGAAGGGGCACTCATCATCCACGGACAACATCACACTCCTGAACACATTATCATGTCTCTCAGTACCACGGGTTCAGGAGCAGGGAGGAGCTGGCTGCTCGCCCTCAGGTGGCGGGGGGGGGGTGTTCGCTGAGTGTCGAGGACTTCATTTCCAGGATTAGAGGTTGTTAGAGAGCTTCCCGTCACCCAAAGGTCACGGTTTCATTCTTTGTCGCAGCCAAACCTGCTCCATCAACTCCTGAACCTTTTACTGCGCGCTCAGTGTGTGACATGACATGAGTGTGTGTCAGGCTCGTATAATAACGCGATGTCACTCATCCTCTGGTGGCCGAACTGAGCTGTGCACACGACACCGGGGTCATATCTTCAAAACGGGTGTTTGAACAACTTAACCTAAACTACAATTAACAGTATATTATTGGCAAGAATAATTATCAGTGTGTGAAAGTGTGAAAATAAATTGTGTTTCCACTTGACTTGACATGTTTCTTCTAAATCCACTGCTTGACCTTTGTGTGTGTTCTGCAGTGACTCCACAAAACGTCTCTCAGAGGTTAGCCAGATATAATCACATGATCCGTCTGTTGCTGACTGTTGAACTCCTGAACCGTGGGGCTGAACTTAGCGCCTACAGAAAGCTCATTACTGAAGGAATGCCGAGCACAAATGACTATTTAAGCTGTTATGTTGTGTTATTCAGCAGCATGTTTTTAAATAACAAAAACATAGCCGCTTGGCTTTATCTTGATGCACTGACCCTTTGTCTTGTACTTAACGTATTTTGCATTTCAAAGGCAAAAGAGAATAAGTAACAGTGACAGTGTTAACATCCCGGTGACTTGAAATGGTTCATCCCAGCCAGGGGCTTTGATTGATGCATCTAAGTGGCTAAATTCACACTGTATATTTTTGGCTCCGTGTATTTGGCTCCTGCAGAAACACAGCTACGGAAAAAATGCAGAGTGGTCAGTGTGTGAGACCACTGCATGAAAGCTGTGATTGCAAATCAGGGTTTTCATTTCTGTTAGAGAGACGATATACGCACATTCACTAGTGTGCTGCGGTTGGACGTCCCTGTCCCCTGTTAGGAGATTAGGCGATTGAACTGATGAAGGAAGAAATAGCTTCACTGGGTTTCACCACTGCCTGATTATTTATCCAGGAACATTAAGGTGTACATCAACTTGGGACATCTGTTATGGTTTGTATTCATGAACGCATACGCATGTCCACAGACGGGCAAGTCCATTACTGTAGTGTCTAGTGGGTGGAATAGTACCACGTGTGTCATTTGCAGGGGGTTTTGTGTAAAAGGTAATAATTGGAATTTGGAAGTTATGTTGTCAGAAGTTTATTAAATAAAACAAACATTTTCTTTTACTCCAACATAAGCCTTTAAACAGAAAAATCGGAGACGCTGATCATTTTGCTGTGTCCTCTTAACTTTTTCCAGATATATTTATATATACCTGTGTATTTAACTATTACAATTTCACCATTTGTTAACATTCTCACACTCAAAACTCAGCTAATCTACAGTATCAAATATAAAATGATAAAAAGAGGAACAGTTACGACATCAGTTGATTGTGGTTCCTGCTACTGTGGACTAAACTTTGACATTTTTTGACTTAAAGAAAAGAACGCAATAAAATACTGTTATAAAATAATCATTTCAGTAGATAAACAATGGTGCAAATTCCCAGGGGACAGAAATGGCACAAAACTCGCAGTTTTGCACAATAAAGACAAAAAAGCAACAAGCTGTCACTTCTCCACATCAAATAAACAGTGGGTAGATGTTTGTTTACTGAGCTACAAGAAGAAACCAGACGGACACCTGCTTTCTGCACACAGTGGATCCGAACTCACCTCTCAGCTGACATGCCTCTTATGACCAACATGGACTTTGGATTGTTTTGATAGTTGGACTTTGGGATGCAGGACTGAGCGGGTTAAACAGTGTGTGTCATTGTGTGAAAACCTGTCATCTGCAAAAAACCAAAAACAAACAAACTAAGAGAGGTTCAGGGTGTTTGACACTCATCTTTTTAACAAGTTCGAAAGACCCAAAAATACAAAGCGAGACCACAAAACAACAAGTCTGTCATCACGCGGTTCCAGGACAGTAAAGGTGTGTGCGTGTGTAATTTACTGGAAGGGTAATTACCTGCAATCACCACGTAACAAACGGGAAAGATCAGAGTATATAACAAGCCACTAAAACAATCGCATTATAAAAACCATGTTTCTCTACATCTTCTTTCTTTTACAACTCACTTGTTTATCAGGTATAATTGGTCTAGAATTTCTACAAAACACATCCTTTTAGAATAAGTCACTGTATATACCGTAGCTTTATATATGAGTAATGCATATTATGTAGACGAGAATGATGCGAGGCAATCCCTCCACCTGAGTCACGCTGTATACTTTGAGTTTGCAAATACAAAAGTAAAGTTTGGAAAAGGTTTTTATTTGCCTGAGTTATCGGGGGAATGTTCTGGACCTACAGAAAAGCTTTTCTTTTCTATAAATCACTGAGGTCATTTGTTTTTGCTTTAGTCAAACCGTGTTTCTGCAGTCAGTGTGTTAAACAAACATCCACACTCACGCCCTCAAACGGGCGGAGATGAACATTTGTGCTGCTTCCGCACAAGACTCCGCGTCTTTGATGACGTCAGAACTCACGTCTTGCTCACGTTAGAAACCTGAACGCTCGTGTGATGGGTGTGGCGAAGTCCGCGAGGAAGAAATCATTGCTGAGACCACCGCAGTTACATGAACACATTTTTATTGCAATAGCTCTATCGAAAGCAAAAAAGTTTTGATAAATATAAACACTATGCCGATGCTCAAATTGCCTCTGAGTACCCCTCCTGCCCTCCTTTTCCCTCCATGAGGAATGAAGGAGAGAACACAAAAAGAGAAAAGGAAATAAAACAAAGAACAAAAATAAAGAGAGGGGGGGGCACCTTGCGAGGCGCCAATCAGAACATGAAAAAAGCAACAACTTGAATTTTCCTTATTTACAGAAGAATTCCCATTTCCACCAGTTTTCTCTTTTTTTCATCTTTTTTGTAAATAGGACATAACTTCGCTGAAAAATAATGCACATACGAAGGATACGCACCTCCACAGTATTTTTTTAACTCTGTCTTTCTTGTAAAGCTAATAAAAAACAGCATTCAACTCAGTAAATAAGAACACAGGTAGCAGGGCAGAGTGGGCTTTTGCTTTTTCCCCCCTCTGCTGAAATTGTCCAAAGTTTCAAAGAGATTTGAGGTGGAAAGAAAAAGTGACCTGCGCTTGACAGCAGGGCACTCGTCATCGTCATGGCTGCCATCAAAAGCATTTCCAACTGTTAACTGTACTACACAGCAGCAAATAAACTGGAATATAGATACAAAAAAATAAACATTAGGCCGAGGTTGTAACTCATTTCTTTATACAAATAACTGCAAAATGCCTATGTATTCTTAAAAAAAATACTACTGTATCACTTTGTTTTCAGAGAAACAAGGTTGCCCAGATACAACGAAACAACCAAAAATAGGATTATTTTCCCTCTGTAAACTAGAATACCAAATAAATCAAAAGATTAGAGGAGAGAGGAACCTAGTTTTGCATAATGATGCAGTACCCTAAGTCTTCTCTGCAAAGATTATATATATTTATATATTACGTAGGTCTCATTTCTGCACCCTCAACATTTGGGTTTGCAACATCAGAATCGGTAACATTGAGGAGAGTTCTGAGGTTGAATTGTTGCCAAAATAAACACAGATTCTTTGAACATTATTCAGATACAACAAAGAATTAAACAAGGTTTGTGTGTGTGTATGTGTGTGTGTGTGTGTGGGGGGGGTCAGGTGGGGAGGGAGGTTTAACATGAAAGCAAACAGACACAATGACACATATGCATTGTTGAATAATGCTTCAAATAAATTAGGGGGGGATTCTTCCAAAATACTCAACAAAACCTAGCTCTAGCATTTTTGCATCAGCTCAAAAATAGAAAGCAATACATCACAAAACATTTTCCAAGCATAACAAACATTTTCTGTTTGTCCTGGGTCACAGCAGCCGAAATGTTCTAACATTCAAACGTTTGTTCGTTCGAGGAGGACGAGAGGGCCGTGAAAATATCTCAACTGTTCTGAATGTTTCACCAGCATGTTGTGGATCCTGACTCGCCACCGGGCAACAAGGCAGGGGGAAAAAAAGAAAGGCATTTTGCTCTGTGATTGTGTGAGAGTGTCGAGTTTTAGTCTCGGACTAAGAAAACGTCAGTGACTACAACCTTGAAAACAATAATGTGTCCTACGCAAAAGCAAGGTGAGAGTGACGGGCCTTCATCTTTCCAAACAGATCAGAAACAACAAAAACAGTTGGTTGATTAAAGAATATCAAGGAAAAACATGGTATAGATAGATGTGGAAATTCTGTGGGCTACGTTAGCTGTCAGTCTTATTGTCTCAGCACATTTAAGAAAAATATATATGGGCCTGTTACACGCAGAGAGGAGACGCAGCAAGCTCTGGCTAAGAATGTGATTGATGTGTGTGCGTGAGGTTGTAACAGGGTAAGTATGTCCAGCGCGCTGCACCTGGAGCTGAAGCTCAGGTTACTGGAAACCTCTTTACGTCAACCAGAGCCAGTGACGAACAGCCCAGCATGCATATATGTGTGCGTGTGTAAAAAAAATCCCGGACGTCATCACGAGCTGCTGACAAAGAAACGGGACGAGCGCACGGAGGAGGTACCCTCACCTAAATAGGCCTACTTGACAACTATGTGTGCATGAGAGCGTGCATGAGAGATGCCAGATGATGTACCGGTCTGTGTGCGCGTGTGTGGGCATATGTGCCACTGCCTCCAAAGTACAGTATACGGTTCACTTGCAGAGACTTGATGTGTGCGCATTACGCTTGTGTTTGCATCTCGGCGTCAGCGTTTGTACTTTGTGCTTTTACCTTTCACAGCGTTGTATGTGTGCACATGTCTGTGTTTGTCTGGACTGTGCTACAGACAGCTCTGAGGTAAAACTGAAAAGAATGTAAAACGAGCCAGATACAAAATACCTGCTCCAGCTTACTAGACAGTTTTGTGTGCGGAAAACTGAACAAGATCATCGGAGCAGAAGCAGCAGGGCAGGAAAACAGCTTTTGCCACAGCAGCTGAATTTGCAAAACCTCCACAAGATGCTTTCATTATTCCATTGCTGCAAATGTTTGACATTTTGGGAAAGATGCTTGTTCAAAAATGTAGAGTGTTAGATCTCGTATTAGTATAAAAGGTAGCTGAAGCGGGTCTCAATAACACTACCCTTAGCTGACGTCTAGTGGTGGTAGCTTCACATTTCCGGTATACATACGCTGGCAGGCAAAAATTTGGACACACATAGGATTTACCAGGTTTTTAATTAAAATTGAGACTTTAGCTGTGTTACTGTCATTGCAAAAGGGTTTTTTACTGATGGGTTATGCAATAAAATTATTAAAATTGCATTAGCAATGGAAGACTGTACTTTAGTTCGGTGATATTAGGTCTTTGTACGTTTGTGTAAATATTCCTTTAAAAAAAAGAGCTATTTCCTGCTACAGTGGTCATTTACAATGTCTACACGTCTACACTATATTTCTGATACGCTGGCTTTGTAAAAAATTCAATTCCTACAGTATTTTTTGTCGATTTTTGTGCGTGTCCAAACTTTTAACTGGTAGTGTATGAGAGTGGTTTTAATGCAACTCTTTGAAATAAATACATGCACTTTCCTAAAATGGCCAACTATTCCATAAAGATTTATTACATTTATTGCAAAGAATTATACGGATGTGACAGAATTGAAAAAAAAAAAACTCTTCCAGCATTCGACTGGCCGGCTCTTTGTTCCCTGCCCTGCTGAGTACCATCATGAAAGCAAACAAAGAAATGTTACTGAAATAAACGTACCTATTGCAACAAATAAATAATATGTGCTACAGAATCTGTGTAGAGTAATGCTTTAGGGTCTCTGCATTGCATTCGTACACTGTGATAAACCCATACAGGTGCAGTACCCTGGCTCTGTTTCCCAGCTGGATGCGAAAAGGTCCAGTTGAACGGTGGCTGTTGCATCGCCGCAGTGTGACCACCATGTGAAATGATAATCCAGAGGATGCGGGGACCTGATGTGGAAAAGTACAGGAACAAACACGGTACTTATGCGATGCCACTTGTTCACTCCGAAACTAATATGGATCCAGCCATGAGCTCTTTTCATGTCATTCAAAAAAAAGTTTTTTCCCCACATTGTAATAACCGTATGGTACTGTATTGACAATGGATTATGCATGGAGTAGAATTTGTATAAGAAAACATAAAAAAATAATATTTAAGGTTAACATAAATGTCTGTACCATAATGCCTTAATCCTCCAGCCTCTTTTTTAATACGCTACGGAGAAGCGGAACCATTTGATAATAAAGGCGTGTTTGTGTTTCTGTCGATGCCTCTTCAGTCAGGTTCACTGACCGTCTGGGGAATAAGTCTGTTGACATACAGGGGAAGAAGCAGCGCACAGTGGCAACGTTGATTGTGAGACGTAGGGAAAATGATTTAAAAACCAAAAAAAACATAATAACAGGACATGCTATGCGTAAAAAATGAAATACATTTAAACTAAAAAAAAGAAAAAAGAACGCAAGCATTTTGTCATTTGTTGTTGTTTTCTGCATCCTGAAGCGAGCGGCTTCTCAGTCTCGAGGAAGGTCAGAGGTCATCAGTGAAAAGGAGGTCACAGGTAGAGTCAAAAGTCCACAGCAAAGAGGTGAGGAGGACGAGGATGGGGAATCTCAGCCGTCACATCGCTCAGTCTGACAGAGACACAGAAAGATCGTGAGTTAGTGCACCACGTGACTTTCGACATGGTAATCAATGTCAAGACTAATGAACGCCAACAGTGGGAGCACATAGTTACTAAACTGACATGCACATACAGATTTTACTGAAACGTGAGCAACGTGTGTATAGAAACAATGTGCCGCGGTCAAATCTCGCACTTCCTCGAAATCTGTTCAGTTAGACTTCGTCCTCCCAGTTTGGTCCATAAACGTCCAAAACAATCTCTCAATTTACTCTGCTGTTTTCATTTGGACCAGACTGTGAGGTGGGATATGCATATGTGAACATTAGTCAAACTTTTAGGACGATATATCAAAGTTTATGATTTGCTTTGTTTAGACCGCCCCCCCAAAAAATCTGTCTGCTTTAAGTGGGTGTGAACAGTTAAGCTTTCGGTCACCTGAGTGGGAGATGTGAACATGACCTTTGTCAATAACTTGTGACAGGTAAACATTAAGGTTTGATAGCAAAGATGCAAACGACAGTAACCTCAAGGTGGCAAAACAGAAGGAATACGACTGTGAGAGAGTCCTGAACCAACAGAATAATTCCTAATGAGGAGGATGTTGAGATGCATCTGTCAAAATGAGAAACATTTAAAACATTAGAGCTACTGTGACCAATTAAAAAAAAAAGGATTATTAGCCTGATGTGACCCCCACTGCACACACACACACACACACAGAACTGGAATGTGGCTGGTTCGCTGACACTGGTTTTAGACTCACAATATTGGTTGTTTTTGGACATTTTAGCGCTTGGTGGTGTTGACTAATTTTAACTGGAATCTTTCTGGCTTTGGACTCGTACTCGCCGTACAAACACTTCTGCAGAGGGATGAAAACACAGCTTCCTCAATTTTGGGGATTTTTCTGAAGTGGATCAGGGGAACTGTGAAACCTTCTCAAAGCTTAATTGAACATTACCAGCAACCCCCCAACCACCCACTGCTAAATGAATCTGTCTACTGTTTACCACTGAGGCGCAAACACAATCCTTTTTACTAAGAGGTTGCTCAACACAGAAATAATATTTAAGGGGGTGAGATTATGGAATCCAGCCACAGATTCCCTGGCAGCGACAAATGCTTATAATCACAGTAAAATGTAGTGTGTTTTGGCTTTTATACAACACTTACTGAATTATGTTGACCGTGTGAAAGCTTTTCAAAGAAGCAGCACAGATGTAAGACATCTCCGACCGAGCGGGCGGGCGGCTTGGCTCAAACTATGCTCTGTGTAAAAAAATAAATCTGTTTGTCTGGTAAATAAATGAGCGTGGCCAGTGAACTTTGGATCACACGCACACACAAAGGTTGTTTCCTGCCCCGCTATCATGGCCGGGCCTGGGCTGTCAGGTCGGCTGTTCTGGAGCAGCCCGGCAGCCCCGAATGACCCCAACGATGGCCACCTTCCAGCTGGGTTATTCCACTAAGAGCGACGCTTTGTCTGACACAACAATGCGAGCAGCACGCCACAATACAGATGCTTTGACAGGGGGCACTGCTGGAATGCTGTTCCTCTGTTTGTTGGCCACGGGGACGGAGGGATGGACGAGCAGATGAACTGATAGAAAGAGAGGGGTGCACGGAGAAGAGCACGGCCTAAACACAATCACAAGCAAATTATAGCCAAGAAAAGAAAAGCACATCAGCCACCGGACATCTGCTATGTACA
>JAUMHF010000010.1:9076942-9098659 GCA_032359275.1 Microctenopoma steveboyesi | reverse complement strand
CGGCCTAAACACAATCACAAGCAAATTATAGCCAAGAAAAGAAAAGCACATCAGCCACCGGACATCTGCTATGTACAGTCAGAGTAAACTCTCTGTAAAAGTCCGATTATTCAAGCACCTGGCGCGACCACAAACCCGGACAGACATTAACTAAATACAGACGGAAATGCCACAACCTGGACATGGACACCAGTGGACATGAACTTGGCAGCATAGAGAAAACAAACTAATGCCCGCCAACGACAAGAGGCAGACACACAGAAAGCACTTCCTACTAAGACAGAAACAGTCAAAAGTCACGTAAAAGCACGCTGTTGCCGCTCCGCAGTGATGTGTTTGTATAGCGTTGTCTGACAGTGTATATAGAGGGGTCACCAACCAGTCCAACACTGTTTAGCTTCCATCTGCTTTTGTTTCATATTAAGTCGTCCTATTGCCAAACCACACTTTTATTGTGAAGCAGCTACATGAAGTGCACTGCGTTTAAAGAAACCAAAGCTGGCTCAGACTCTTGGCTTTGTTCACTAGAAGTATGCATACTTTACAAGTCTGCATACAATAGGATCACGTATTGGCCTTGTTACTGCATGATGACAGTTAATAGCATGTAGACAGAACAGCAAGTTGTGGACGGCAGATTGTTTTTTTTCTGTATGTATGATTTACTGTATGCACTGTTTATTAGGTTAATCAGCGCAGTAACATGCAGCGCAGTTTACTTTTCTTACACTCTGAACCGTTATGCTTACATGTAAACAACAAGCTGTGGCATCCCCCCACTTAATTATAGTCAAGACAATAAAGGGAATTTGAATTTATGTGAGAGACAGACGGAGAGAGAGAGCAGTCTGAGGTCTCTGGGTTTCTCTGCCGTCCAGGCGTGGACTTTGATCAAAACAACACTCTTAAGACATGGGCCTGACTGACCTGAACTGAACTGAAACACACACACACACACACACACACACACACACCACAAAATTGCCAAACACCTGCATTAGCTAACGGCTTGTTGTGTCGTTGCAACACAGGCAGGTTTTCACAGCTGTGACTGCCTCTGCCCTCCCCAACCTGCCATTGGTCTCTGCCTCTCTGTCCCTACACCCCATTCACTCAGCTGGGACAACAGATGAAAAGCATCATGGGAGTGAACAGCGAGCGTAACGTGTTGACCTGACACGGGATAGCGTGACAGCTGGGGTAACAGCCTTTTAAGTGCGGATCAGGGAGCGAAAGATGTCTGGAATTCGACTGGGCGCCTCTATATCCACCTCACCTGACGCAAGCAGCATCTGCGAACACCTTGATCGTTTAAAGTGCAGATACCAGATATAAGATTAAGAATCTTTGTAACCTGTAATGGTCTAACCTTCAAGCAACAACTTCACATGACAAACTGTGCTCTGGTAACAGCTACAGAGGCTACACATAGTCAGTTAAATCTGCTGCTGGTTTGATTTTTAACAACAGCAAAGTTGTGCAATAACTGTCATAGTATGAAGAGGCAGAAAAAAACTCTTTGAAAACTCCTGCAACCGACATCTGAACTGAAAGTCTCCTGCATCAGTGGGAGAAGCTAAAAAAAATCAAGATATATCCAAAAAATACCAAGTTCAGTCAGCAAACATTGTGACATCATTCATAGTGACCTGCTGCACACGATGGCTTCAAAAGTCAGTCAGAAAACTGGAGTCAAAATAAAGACATGAGAATATAACCTAATTAAAAAATAAAAGAAAGTAGGAATAAAGTAAAACAGGAAGACGTAAAATTGAAAAAGAAATCTGCAAAGATCTCCAGATGTTTGAAGATAACCACAGTCAACCAAATGTCTGGCACACACAAAATATATTTGTACACACATTCAGACTTTGTCTAATAAAGTTATCTAACACCACATTCCAGCGAGTCGCGGGTTACTCTAGTAAAACCCTGCTTTATCATTACCGTGTGTGCGAGAGAGGCAGCGGGAGACGGACGAAAAGCAGAAAAACAAAAGGACAGGAAGGGAAGAAGAGAACGGGGAGAGAACGCAAGAGAAGCATGAAGGAAGAAGAAATGAGAGATGACTGAGTAATGCCCAGGACCACCTATGAAATATAGACTGAAGAGTAACTGAAAACTCGTGGAACAGTGAGACCACATAGCTGAGTAAGCACTGCAAGATGTTACACACACCTCAGTCAGCGCCTGTGGCGTTCTTTAATTTGCAAGACTTGACAAAATCTCAGGTTCATTAATAGTTCTTAACCGCTCCAAGTGCAGGTTTCCCGGGCTGCAGATTGTTTTCTCAGAAAACAGTATCCAGTCTTCAAGTGTCTTGTTTAAATGCTAAATATTGAGTTTACAGTGATAAAACAGAAAACGTACTTAAAGAATTAAGTAACAATCAAACTTTTTTTCTTGCAGAACAATTATTTAGCAGCAAAATGTGATACAAAAAGAAAACTCAAATTCTTTTGAGAAGTTACCAGATATTCAAAACTAGTGTTGAACTAGCTCAGTGCGAAGCAGCAGCTTGACCCTGAAATTTTAAACTCTGGGAAACACCTTCTTAAACACGGTGATACCCCAAAACTATACCGACCAATGGGAACCCTGCTGGCGCCTACATGCCCAGGGTTAGGGGTTCAACTCCTTGTTTAGCTCAACCGACACCAACACTCCCACGTTTCCATATTCCCAAGCTACTCTCTGCAGGCCATCCATGCTGAAAGCGCATCCACCACGTCAGTGCTTTAAATTAAGGTGCTCATCAAAAACTGCTAGTTATTTTAGGATTAATTATTCGCTAAATGTTCGCTGAATTGGGCACTGCAGGGAAAACGTCAACCTCTGGTCGGCTCTCAGAGACACACAAATACTCTGCTGTGACAGTCAGAATGGCTGCTGAAAATGAAAAGTACTCTGTGTGTCCATGATGGTTAATCATTTTAACATCTGTGGACGAGCATATCTGGCTATTTAAGAAAGTGAACTACCATGCAACGCACACACACAAAGTGAAAAAAGGGGGTCCTGTTACGCATGCCTCGGTCCGCCCCATAAATTCATGTCAGTCTGGAAATAGACCTGTAAATATAGAAGGCTCTGGTGGAGGAGGTGGGAACGAGAGAGGAAAGGGCAACCACGTACCATCTCCACTCTCTGCATGATAACCCTGCCTCACACTCTGCCTAACCTTTTACCACCTCATATCCACTTGGCTCGGACACAAGAAAAGAGAGTGGGAGAAAAGGGCAGGTTCCCACCACTGTTGCCTGCATCTAAAAACCTCCTTGCTCTCCTGATTGAGAACACAACTTCCTTCGATGAGCAAGCTTCAGCCTTCTCCAAACCTATAGACACCTGAGCTAATGAGACTCAAGGTGGACCACCTCATTTCAGTCTCTGCTGCAGCTGTTGTTATGCTGCTTATGCTAGGGAAAATGCTAATGAAGATGTGACTGAGCCTAAAGCAATGTTTCAGATTGCTGCAACAGGAACATGCAGCATAAAAAAGTCACAGCCAATCAGCGACACACGCACAATCCAACTAAATGATTTTCGAAATCTGTTTATCAGAAATATTTTCAAACCTGTCCTGCGGGATGCAGACAATGGCATTGTGCTAAAGTGCCAAACATTTTCACAGACAGAATCACGTCTAGATTTTGTAAAGAGAAAAACACATACACACACAGAGCAGACAACGCTGTGCGAGTCACCTGAGATAAGAAAAGCACACACTATAAACGTGCCTCTACATAAAGATGTGGTGCCCGTCCCAGAGGTTACTCGTGGTATCTTAGCTGCTGTTGCTAAAACATAACGCCTAAAATAAAGCACATTTCATTTTTCCTCTTCAAAATGCCCCTACTCAGAAAGGAAAACCACTTACAGCCCAACAACATGCACAAATATTGTCCTGGATGTAATGTAATGTATTGGACTGAAATAAAATGACTGAATGAATAACTATTCAATGAATGACTTTTTTTTGTGATCTGGTATTTACATTTTTAAACTACTTTACTTTTTTGTTATTATTAACCTAAAAGATAAAGTAAGAAATACAGTGAACAATACATGTTCCAATTGTTTGTCTACTGAAATGATTTTGAAAAACACTAAAAAAACACTGAATATTTGATTTGTGTGATTGGAAATATTTATTTTGCCAATAGACTTATCAATTAGTCAATTTGATGTTGCAGGAAATAAATTTATTAAACAGTAAATACCCTTTAGAGATGGCTGCAAATGTTGATTACACAGTATGATGTTGTTCCAAAGGAAACGCTACCAAGCCTCATCCAACATTGCATCTCATGTGATTAAATCCATCAAAAAAAACGCGCTCAAATCACTTTTGAAAAAATATATTTATGAGAAGTGGCCTATTATGTCAGCCCTAGCATCGTTAGCAAGGCTTAAAAAAAAGGGCTCTCGTTGGTTTCATCCTTTGCACCAGCAAAACAAACACCTTCATATTAAACACAGATTATTCAACGTCCACAACTGCAGAATCAATGCTCTTGCAAACAGTTCTCATGAGAGAAATGCCACTAAATAACAAGCTGAACCTTTTGGCCTAAAAAAAAGATCAGATCAGATTATAGATCACAGGCTATTGTTAATATTGATTAACGGTGTTTGTCTACTTTAAAGACAGAAATCATCTGGTTCCAGCTATTTAAATATGCTTGATTTGCTAAAACCAAACCTATATATTTCTAGTTTGTGGTATGTCCGCCTTTCTAGTTTTATAAGGAGAGATTCCTTCCAACCTAGTGTTAATATGCCTGATGTTTTATTTAATATTAATAACAACTTTTTATACTTGACATACTGACAGCAGGACAAAAAGACGTTCCTCTTCCTCTCCCTTTCACCTCGGGGTCAATGATCCAGGTGTGCCTGTATCAGTTCAACACTGCAGCTGAGAGGAAGTGCATTCCTGAGGGATGATGCTGCTGCGTTTCCTCTCGGCCCTGCTGTGTGCCTTGACATGCCGCCGCCGTCGCAATTACAGCGCTGCATCAAAGGCTCCCTGCCATGACTCAGCGCGTACAAACGCATACACCTAGATGCAGAGCACAGACTATAAACACACCAACACGCACGTAACACGGCACCGACCATCAGTGACCGCGGTCCCTTATGAGTGTGTGTGAGGGTTAACATTTCTGAACATTTGCTTGAAACTGCACGAACCAACACACAGACATACGAATGCCTAATGAACCTGCTGGCAGCAACTGAGAACAAAAGTACACAGAGACAGACGGACAAACAAACAATAGGATGAGCTAGAGCTCTGAGTATCAGTTGATCTCCACATTCAGCACTGTAGATGCAACACACACACACACACACACACACACACACACAAACACACACACACACACACACACACGAGCTCTTTCATCTCCGTTCAGCACCATGATAAACAAATGAGTCAGCCAGCGCTCTCAGAGAAGCCTGACTCACGCTCCTGCAGACACAGAGAGGGGAAATAGGAGAGAAACCATTTGGAGAAAAAGCGATGGAAGAGAGGAGAGACTATAAGGAAGGACGAGCGGGTGAAAGAGACACAGAGATGATCAGAGAGGAAGTAAAAGACTGAAATGGAGTCAAAACATCCTCACTTCATCCCCTTGATCCACATACTTGCTGTCTGCAACATTGGAGACAGAGCTAACCTCAGCACTTTCAGTCTCACGCTTCTCTCCCTGTGCTCTTCATCCACGCTTCAGCATCGCAGTGGGAAAAACAACATAGCTGCCTCTTAACACAAACTCTCAACGTTATGGACAATATAGGACACATGACGGCACCTTCTATTATTAATATTTTGTTGGACAAAATAAATGAAACTAAGAAGCATTTAACTGTTTTAATGAGAAATAGATTAATTAACACCTCTACCTGTTTCAGTATCAAAAAGTGAACACTGTGAGCTTCGCTAAACCATCACAGCCTAAGGTGTGTTGTGTGTTTTGCCATCATACTTGCTGCTCCTGCTGGCACTGCATTCCTCCATGTTTTGGATAAATAAATATGTTTTTTCATAGATGTAGCAAAATGTTTCGAGTGACAGCCTCACAGCGGACAAAAGGGTTTAAACACACTAACGCCCACACATTAGTACACTGTGCATACAGCACATGCTGACACAAAGGAAACGGTGGCACATGCACCGACAGGCATGGGGAGACGCCTCCAGCTACAAAGACAGAAAGCCACTACCTTTTTTTGGGGCGATTCAGTCCACACTTGACCTCAGATAATCCTCTGTTCATTCAGCAAGCTAATCGTCTACCAGTCTGCTGGCTCACAACAAACACACAAACCACAAGATGAACCGCGTATTGGTGCCACTTCCTGTAGGAGCACTTTATAGCCTAGACTTCAGCTCTCTGGATAGATGCCTTCAAAGACAACAACTGGCTGCACAAAGCTCCTCAACGCAGACTTGTCAAGATCACAGACACTTGGTTCAAAATAGATTCACTAGAAGAGATTTCGATTGATATAATGCGACTAATAATAGTACGCGGCACTTTGGGGTTATTTTGGATTTCACTGAGGAAAAAATATCCCACACTTCTTTCTCACACATGAAAGCTCATTCTCCTGCCTACACACAAAAAAAGAAACTTTATTTTCTTTGCACTGGCTGGATGCTGTGGCTGTGTAATTTTCCTGCCAAATATGATTATGAATGTTAAAAAGAACTTCTAAACAATGGCTGTCTGAGCAGGCAAACCAAGTTATCCAAACCTGACACACAAATATGCAGACATAAACTTGTACCAACTCACCCTTGGTTGTTGTGGTGACTCCATCAGATTTGGTGAAGTCTATACTGGTATAGGCTCCATTCTCTGGCAGGGGCACCGTCCCCACCGCTGCCACTGAGCTTCCGCTGCTACTAGCTCCAGGTGTCATGGCTCCCATGTCGCTGCCATCCTCGCTTAGACCCAGAGCGATGTAGTTCAGGCCGTTCTGGTAACCCACTGACATGTTCCTGCACATTCTACCTGCTCCAACCCCCGAGGAGGAGGATGCCGAGGTCCCGATGGCAGTGCCCATTTCCATGGTTCCTGTTGGAGCATGGTGGGCTGAGGACTCCCCGAGACCCTCCACAGACATCCACACACTGTCAAAGGATGCTGAGCTGGCCCATCTTGAAGTCTGACCCTCTGTTAGATAAGATCCATTGGGGGCTGAGGGATTAGACAGTGTGGGGTGGGTGGCTGAGGACAGGGGCCCATGTGCTCCACCAGAGGGAGTTGAATTAGAGGAGGAGGTGGAAGAGAATGTCTCTGAACTGTGTCTCCGCCTGCCCTGGGGGTCGGCTCGAACCACCTTAGGCTCGACCTGCAGCGTTTGCACACTACCTGGGCTTGACGGGGGAAGAGGAGGGGAAATTGAGGTTGAGGAGGCAGAGGGAGCGTGGCCATAATGTCCCTCAATCACACAGAGGTGCTGCAGCATAGCTGTGGGGCTCGTTTGCATCCTTTCACCACTGCTCAGATTAAATGTCATGTCCGCGTAGTCATCTCCCATTGACCTCCAGTGACCTCCAGCCGGAACACCAGGCGATGCCCCAGAACTGCTAGCCAGGGGTCTGATATAGCTGGGTGGGTTCCATGGGGCGACAAGGCTGGGCCTGGGTGACTGGTTTTTACCCAGACGCCCAGCGCTGTCCTGCTCGTCTGCCCCCACCTCCACACTCATATAGTCCTGGTGAGTTTGGGACTGAGGAGGGGAGAGGCGGAGACTGGATTCCAGGGAAGATGCATCATCTTGGGCAGAGAGGGCATAAGCAGGGGACTCTTGTTGGTCAGGGTAGTGATTACCAAACTCAATATTAATATACTCTCCAGGACTGGAAGGCCTTTCACAAGAGCTGCCAGTGGCAAGAACCGAGGTCACGGTGCCTGCCGACGCCGTTGATGGCTCACTAATCCGACCATGGAAACTTCTTCTGCCTAAAGGAAGCCGATTGGGTCTCACAATGCGCCGGTCAGCCAATGAGGCAGTTGTATGGTGAGCTCCATAAGGCGGCGGTGGGTGTGAGGGAGTGGAGGTGCTAGTGCCTCCTCCACCCCTCTTCTCCGGTGTTGATGTTGAAGCTGTGGGAACTGGCTTGGCAGGAGAACTCATAGGAACATACTCCCCGTACTGTTTTTCATCCCTCTCTCTGTTGGGGGCTTTGTAGGAGCGAGGGAGGGAGAAATAAGGACTGAAAGACTTCAAGGTGCCTTCAGGTGTGTCGGGTGCGTAATATCCACTGCTCCCTTCATTCAACTGCTTTTGTCCCCTACTGTTGCTGTATGACATGTCCATATATTCCCCATTCTCAGGTCTCTCTGCTATGCTTTCACTGCCACTTGTACCAGCTAACCTAGAGCCACCGTGAGGGCTGGGGGAGGCCTGTACGGGGGAGGGGGATGTGCCGCTGGCCCCTGGGAGCATCATCATGTAACCATGGGAATCTGTGGAGGACTGAGACTGAAGGTGGGAATAGTGGTGGGCTGAACGGGAAGCTAAAGCTGGACTATGAAACTGGGGGGAGTGAGAAATGTGATGGGAGTAAGAGCTAGGTTGCATAGGCATGTAGTCAGGTGGAGTGTCCCGTGGCGAAGCAGCCACCCCACACATCATGGGCATATAGCCGCTGTCTTCCTTGGCAGATGAGGAAGAGAGAGGAGGGCGTTCACCCCCCGCCTCTATGTGGGAGAGCGTGGAGGGACGGCTCTGCTGGCTATGCTCAGAGCAGGAGCTGTAGTCAGAGCGGAGAGAGGAAGAAGAGGAGGACGGCCCACCACGAAGCAGCCCACTGCCAAACGGTAACACTACATCTGACCCTTCTTCCAGTGAGAAGTTGGTCTGGGTCATTTTCTGGTAGACTGCCACCCCAGAGCCACCAGTTGCACCACCAGTAGGTCTGGAGAAAGAGTGCGTCCTCCTCCTAAGTGATGATGAAGAAAAGCGTTCATCCTCTGTAGTTGATGTACTCTCATCTCGTGGTGTGTCACCTCCGCTGTTGTTTCCAGAACTCGCACTGGTGCCAAACACCTCGCGATTCCAGCCCATGGCCATATAGTCATTTAGACAGTTCTCTTCTCTAATTGGTGGCGTGTTGCCCAGCGAGTCTGGTGTGTTACTCCGCACTCGAAAATACCGGAAATCACCAGGGCTGGAGCCATATTCATCGGAGGAGTTGAAGCCTCCGTCAGATGGAGAGCCGCATATCGAGGCGCTTGATGGGCGAGTGAGAGTGTCAGAAACAGAGCCGTGGCCGCTGCTGGACGAGACGCTCACAGGACTAGTTGTGGAGGGGAAGTGAGAGACTGGAAGCGAGGAAGAGCGGGCGTGGTAGGTGGATGACGACCCTGCGATGGCTCTGACATAGCGTCCGCCTCCGGTGCTTGTGCCAGCATTTCCTGTAGCGAGGCCGCTCCCGCTGCTGCCAGCGCCACCTTCCTGGCGATGTTGAGTACGTGCAGAGTTGAGATGAACCAAACTTCCTGTGGCAGAGCGGAACGGCCGGTTCATCGTCCCCTCGCCCTCGCTAGATGTGCGGAAGCGATAACCGCAAGCCCGGGAACTTTTACTTGAAGGCGGTGTGCCAACCACTGACTCCGTCCTCGACCGCCGCTGCAGCCCAGTTTGGCTGGGTGGCAGGTTTCCCAGGTGGCGCCTCGTTGTGATAAACGACATAGGGTTGGAGCCTGACGACTGGCTTTTACTCCTGGGCCGAAACTCTGCAAACGCTTTCAGGGCTTTCATCGTCTCCAGGATGGTCTCGTGCATGTTTTGGGCCACAACAGAATCATCCACCTGCATCCATATCTCCCCAGGCCCAATAGAGGATGAGCGACCCACCTCAATGAAAAAGAAGCTTTCTGAATGTCCACAACGCCGGATATTCATCAGCTGAAGGTTAACACAGGGGGTTTCAGAGTTCAACTTAACGAGGTGAATAGTCTTAGTTGAGAGGCAGAGCCGGTAAACACCTGTGAGGTTTTTCGTTTGGCCCAGTCCTTTAGGTTTCACATTCACCTGCCACACCTCTTTGAACACAGTACCAGGGGTGACTGTACCATACCCATCATCTAAATCGTCAGAGTCCAAGTGGCCTTTCTTGCCCTCGCTCATCAACTCACTGACGGCCACGTACCAGTCCTCTTGCTCCTGCTCGTTTTCAGCCACGATAGCAAAGTACTCGTCTTTAGTGTAGAGGGCAATGAGGTGTTTGTTTTTGGAATCCGCCCTTTTGTTTACCGTGAAGCACTGGTAGAGGTATATGACCCTTTTCGGGGGAGAAGGAGCGACCGCCCCGCCGCTGGCCGCGGCCGCGGCGGCGGAGCGCAGACTGTTCCTGAATTTCTTCTCGCTGTCGTAGTACTCCAGGCGGCTCGGCCCGAGGTGGCTGGCTGCCCGCAGCACGAAGAACCTCTTGTGTCCGTGTTTTTGCTTTCTCAGATATCCACATTTGCGTATATCATCCACAGCGTCCGAGGTATTGGCGACGTTTACAGCCGCGTACACGTTGCTGCTGCTCGCGGCGGAGGAGGTGGAAGCGGCGGGGTCCTCGGCGGCGTGTACCTGGCTGAGAGACGAGGAGGAGGAGGCTCTCCTGCCGGGGGACTCTGCGACGCTTTCCCCGGAAAGATGCTGCTGCTGCGGAGCCAGCTGATTGTGATGGGGCTGCTGTTGATCCTTTGGCGGGTGGTGGTGATAGTGGAGGTGGCTGGAGGGCGGTAAATGTTGATGGAAACGAGAGCCTCCTCCCCCGCCGCCGCCGATATTAATTAACGGGGAAGGGGGTTCCCCGACGGAGCCGTCTCCGTTTGCGGCGGTGGCCGCTGTTTTCGTCCCCATATCCCTCTGCTGAGTCCCCACCATCAACATCGCTGCCTTTCCTTCCTGGTAATTCGTTAAATTTGCCATCGGGGAAAACAATCAAAGGTCACTTTACTAGCAAGCTAATCCGAGTGGACCTAGACCCCATTCTTGTTTTGGGAGACGAGCTCCCGAGTCCGGCTAGGCCAGCTAACGTTGACTCTAATGGCTCAGATTTGCAAGCCCCACGTACCGGCTTTGTTATTCCGCCAAGAAGACGAGTCCCTCTGCTCTGTTAGCGGCGAGGCAGATATTCCAGTGCAACGTGGGTTTTTTTACGAAATGAAGCCTACCGTGTGCAACATGACCGCGTCCAGCGGTATTTCTTTAATCGGGAGGCTCCGGCTAGCTGTGTTAGCAATCCGTCCCCTTCTCCTCCTGTACACATCTCTACGGGCCAGAGCACAAACAACACATGACCCTCTGCGTCACCAGCAAAATGGGAGGAACGAAGAGGCGAACGCGGGCTCCGATTGGCCCATCACTTTGACGGACACACAAAGACAAGCATCTCGGCCAATCGCTAATTTAAGTTGGTTCTTTGCGTCAATTGTCTTAACGAATCACTTCGCAAAGAGTTTTACTGAAGTTAATAATAGGCGGTGACTGTGTGGGGCTTATCTAGTGCCTGTTGGACTTTCCAGCAACTGTTATGCAGCAGCGGAGGGAAATCGTCTATCTATTCCCAAAGTAAAAATACATATACCACAGTGTAATTGTACTCTGTTAGAAGTAAAATATTTATTTGATTTAACGTACAAAAAACAACAAAAGAACATAATACATTGCCACTATTCTAGTAGTTTAAAGTGGCATTAATTATTACTGATAATGCGCTGGTTAACATTACATTTTAATTATATATTTTTATTGAAATAAAAACATTTGTTCAATGCAACATACTTCACAAACATTTTTAATGCTTATCTCTAACACTGCGTTATCTATACCTCAGCATTAATGTAAAACCTCATTCTGCAAAGGAACAGAAGAAACTAGTTTGCTTTCTTTCTTTTGAGAAAAACAAACGTTTTCTTGTGAAATATTTGGTAGAAGTTACAAAATTATTATACCTCTATTGCACTGGCCATCAGTTCATTAAAAATCTATATCCTGTCCTCCTACTTAACAATGAATGTAATCATCCCTTTTCATCTCAGGTCCACCTGCAGATAGAATATTGCTAGATCCTTTACCTATGTACGGCTTGGAGTTTACATAAACATACAGCTGCTTCAGTAATGTGAAAGACTGTGTCAGTACTGGTCAACTACAGCTTCAGCAAGGGTCAAGCCATCTGAGCTAACCTCATTTTGTTACCTGTGATTAATTTAGAGCAAATCCAGCTTTGAAAATATCGTGCTAATAATCACTTCAGGGCAGTTACGCGTGGCACTAAACACATATTAAGAAAGCATGCATCGTGCAATTACAGATTCAATCCCCTGCTGTGCTTTCCATGGGAACCTAGACAGAGTAATCGAGGAGCACTTATCTGTCTGCCCAGGGGAGGTATCTGTGATCTTCCACGACATAGAGAACGCCATGCTTCTACTACACCCCACATGCAACAATTTGCTGGACCCTTTTATCCTAAACACCTTCCAGTATCATTACTGGGACTATGTGTAATGTAGCTTCACCTTGGCAGAGCTGGTGCCATGTTTCACCGATGACAGCTCACGACCACCTGTCCATGTCAGAACCTGAATCTGTCACTGTAAATGAAAAAGACCGAAAAAAATCATTTAAAGTTACTGCGTGCTGTATATAATTAGAACATTTTACATGCGTGTGTTTTCTTGCTACCTTTATTGGAAATATAACTCCAAAACCTTGATACTCATGGCCTATGGTGTTGATTCTACACATATACAATATATTTATATATAAACAACATTATGGCTTAGCATGGTGACTTAACTTTAGTTTGGTGCAGTATTTCATGCTTATTTCCAGCATGTACTTCACTCAGCTACCTTTAGGTGGAAAATACCCATGGTCCACTATAGTATGTATCTTACTATCCATCCATGTAACAAAAGCAACAAATGAAGAAAAATGATAACAAGCATTCGTTTAAATATTCAGATACATGTCTACATACATTCGCCAAAATTGCAATTTAGTCTGGTTTATTAGGCTGAGTAGCTCGGGCTGTGTGCCACGCCTGAAACAGCCCTGTTTACAAACTAGGTGAAAAAAGTGTTTTTTTTCCCTGTGTGGGGTTTGCTCATTTCTCTCTCTCTCACCTTTTCACCTCTTTAACCTCTTGTTACGCAAAAAAAACGGACAGCATTGCGACATCCAGAATACCAGCCTCCAATTTCTCTCACAATGACAGCGAGCTACCAGTCGAGCCGACGGGCAACCCAACTCTTCCCCAGGGAAATATCAGCTGCTTTTCAAGGGAAGCCTGGTTCCGCTAACTTCCAAGTGGCATAAGATCAGCCAAACCCACGCAAACCCCTTAACCTTTCAAACTTCCATCTGCTAATTGTGGTGCTGTGAACTGCACAACGTAGCCTCAACCTTATTCCAACGTTATCGATAGAAAATAATCCATCCTGCAGAAATTCCAAAACAAAACAGATATGCCAAAATACTTCAGAATCCCAAATTGTGTTTTTCTCAACCACCAGTGTAAAACTGGGGTTAAAATGTGATGTGTTTTTTATTTTTACAGGATATTCCTAAGAGTGAAGACAACCAAAACGTCAAGAATCTCTGCACAGAAGCTAGGTGTGTGTGTGTGTGTTCGTATATGTTTATATGTGTGTGTATCACTGTCAAAGTGAGTCAAACTAGTAGTAGTAGCTGCAGCTGTCTGTGCTTGATAATGCAAATGTTTTTGTTCTGGCATAAGTCATTTATTTGGTTGATGTGCACCAGTGCTTTGGATAATGATTGACCACAGTTGTCTGGGTGTGCAGACACACAGGGGGGGGGGGGGGGGGCATAGAATCCCAACTAAAAATTAATATGGCATAATAAGTTGGGAGTCAAAAAACGCACCTTCAACTTTCTCTATTGCTACTGCAAGTTTGGTCAGTTCCGTCTAAGTTTAGCCATGAAAGAGAAGAAAATTATTATTACGAGCAATGAGTAAATTCTGTTTTTCTCTCCAGACGAACACTTATCATGCCACAGCGCCCTCTCCTGGTCCAGTTACAGCCTCAGAGTAAATCCTCTTCTGCTATTGTACTTACAACAAAGAGGCAGAGCCAACAACAAAACACATGCACACAGGAAACACAAAGGGAAGCATGCTCCCCTTTGGTACACAGTCTATTATTTCAGAATATGCACAGTTGCTACAGAGCTGCTGCTGCTTTTGTTGACATTAGAGGTTAAACAGAAGCACAGTTTATTTACTCAACTGGGAACAAATTGTTAATCTGCG
Source organism: Microctenopoma steveboyesi (assembly GCA_032359275.1). NCBI lineage: Eukaryota > Metazoa > Chordata > Actinopteri > Anabantiformes > Anabantidae > Microctenopoma > Microctenopoma steveboyesi. The sequence continues at coordinate 9,084,357 of JAUMHF010000010.1, read as the reverse complement.
CACAGTGATTTTGTGTGCTTTGAAATTTGATCTCTGTGCCATATAGTATGTGGTACATCATCAAAATTCAGTGTACTGTAAGAAGTACTTACTTAATTTTTTTTGCATTCAGAAGCAGCTGTGAGAAAGTTGTGCTACAGTAACCCAAACCACTTCAGTTCAGTAGGTAGTGCATTTTTATTTTGCATATAGTTGATATGTTTAACGTCTTCATCTATATTGGGGATTTTTTGCAGGCCAGATAATCCCTATTTAACTGACCAACCAACCAACCAACATATATGCACATGTAACTTTTCAGCCCACTGAAACTTTGGGAGATTCAGATGGAAACAAATATTATTTGGCCAAACCAAGTGAGTTTATTTTCATTGTTTCATCATATTTTTTTGTGCGTCTTTAATACAGGATAGCTCATACTTAGATTCTGTTGTTGTTGTTTTACATTGTTCTGCCTCAGTGCTTCTCACAGTGAATAATTAATATTCACTAAACTGCACTTGTGGTGTAATTAGGTTCAGTATGTGAGTGATAAATCTAAGAATAAGGTCGGAATCCATAAGTGTAAGAGTGTAAAAGAGTTCAGCACTTGGTGAAAATCATCAAGTAAAGGTAAAAAAATTTTTTCAATATGATAATAATCCAGCACATTTTTGGTATTTACAGTGGAAAATGTTTGCATCTCATGGGACCACAGTTTCGTCTTTTGGGGATAACAGTATAATCCAGGTCTGGTGTGACCACCTTCAATCCATATTCCTCTATAATCTATAATCTATAATCACTAAAACATAAAACTGCCATTAACACCTGAATAACCATATCAATTCTCTGATATGGCCAAAATCTGCAAATAGAGTGAACAAAAAAATAACCAAATATGCAAGAACTACAAATGTCTATTTCTGCTTCTAACTCCTCTAAACAAACCCAGAAAGGAATCAGTGAAATTTGTGGATAAAATGAGTGTTGGAAAGTATGTGCAGGTAACAAAACAAATTCATTTGTTGAGTTAACCGCACACTCTTTTCATCTCTTGCTCAGTTTAACCACAGGTTAAGATGCAGAGACCTATGAGACAAGCTTGTTTTGTTTCCACTTTTATTGAAAAAAATACAAAAATTGAAATGCATTTTGACTTGCTATATTTGGAGTAAACTGAAAAAGATCCTGAAGAAGAACTACAGATACTTCAACTGCATCACCAAATCCAAAAGGCTGGTTGAACTGATTTATAGACATATTAACCTGCGTGTGTGTAACGTGTGTGTAATTTTATTGATTTGAAACAAAATGTCACACACACACACACACACACACACACACACACACACACACACACACACACACAAACACACACACACTGTGAGGATTAGCAGGATTAATCCTTAAGAGCTTCCTGGATGGGACTTGCATTCTCTGTTGGACCATCTGAGGACGCTGTGTGTTAATTTAAAAAACAATATCTCCTTGATGTGAGATAGATGGAGGGCCAGTGACAGTAACTTGCCAATAAACATCTGAGTTGTGTTTAACTGACATCACACTGAATTCTAGCTCCAGAAATAGTATTGCAACTACACAGTACAGTACATTAAGGATCATATTTTCATTCTGTTACCAGGATTATATAAAATAGCAGGTACACTACACAAGTTATGTTGTATGTGTTAATACAGAAATGACATAGAATCAATTTATTCTAATTTGCCTACATGTTTTTGTGTCGTGTTTATTCTAATTTTGACTGATGACCTTCCACCCTGAGCCTGGTTCCTCTGGAGGTTTCTTCCTTTTTTTCCTTTCCACTGTTGCCTACTGTTTGCTCAAGTGGCACTGTTGGGTTTTCTATTCAGTTCTGCATATATATATACTTATGTTTTGCAAGGTCCTAAACCTTGCTAGAAGTGACAAATGCATGACTACATTTTCAACATCACTTTGAAACAGGATGATCCTAATTTTTTGATTTGGCACTATACAAATAAAGATTTATTCAATTGAACTGAATAAAAAAAGAACAAAGGCAAATCTAAGATGAATCCAAGATGACACATAAGTCTAGCTACTGGTATAAATTTGATTACTACATGTTGTATTATGCAACCAGATCACTTTAAAACAGGCCCAGAACTCAAAAACAACTGATGTTAAAAACCAGCGTGACACCTCTCCCAATATGTGAAGATTCATTTGGGATGGTCACGTGAGTTTTTGTGTGGTGCAACAAAGCATCAAAACAGCTGTGATACTTCTGCTCCTAAAGATAGATAATGTGTCAAGCTATCTGCTTTGAGCACAACCTCAGCATTAGTAACTGTAAAAACGCAGGCATGATTAATACAACTGTACCAAGTAAACTAAATCTGCATGCTATGAAAAGGATATATGTATTGTCAATCATATAAAAGGAATGGTGGTTATTAAATGAAACTGGGTTTTTCATAATTCAATATAAATTAGGTAAGGTTATAATACTTAATGTATTTAAGGATGCTGAGGATAAATGTGAAATTTTTATTTTGATTAACAAACCAGCACTGATCCACCCTTGATCCATATAAAAGCAGAAACAAAGTTCATCATGAGCAATCACAAATCATTTTATGTTTTTTTACAGGGCAGTCGATCAACAGAGACACAAAATAATCTAAAACATTTTTAACAGTTGATTATTCATAATTAAAACTTTTAAAGCAGAAATATTGAAGAATAACTGGTTCGAGTTGTGTTAAATATGACGGTTGTCTGTCTTAGCCTACTACGATAGCTAGTAGATTTTCTTTATTTTCCATAATACAAAACCAAACGAGCAACTGTTTTTTTGAGTTCATGATTTAGAATATCCACAACTTGACACCACAATGCCAAGTTGTCTAATCCTTGCTAGACATTCAGGATAGGGAACATCTCCTTTTATTTACTCTGTGTCTCCTTTTGTTGACTCCTTTACACTTCCCTACACCTAGTCATCTTGTCCTTTCCTTCTCCTCCAAACAGACAGTAACAGGGAAGTGCAGGAGGAAGTTATAAGCAAGAGATTAATTGCATCCTCCTGTTGCTGATGGGCAGTTTCTGTAGATCCCCTCTTTGCTGAGTCATAATTTGACTAGTTCATCTTCTCAACACAAGCTATTAATACATACAACGATTGCAGGTAATCTGGACTCACACTTTCACTACTCTGTGCATCCTCCTGGTAATAATTTTCAGTAGAGGATATTAACGAAGAGTTTTATAGAGAAATATCAGACTGATATTGAATAAAATTACACTTTTTGTCCGTGTTCAGTCCCTTCCTGCTAGGGTTCAAACATTGTAAGTTTCTTCATTGTTATATGTCGGTTTTAGTGTCGACAGTTCAGTAGCTGTGAAAATCCAATTGGACGTCCATTCATGGCCAATTTGTACAGCTCAGTCAGTGATGCGACATCATGACATTGTGTTCCTCACAGGGAGTGTAGAGCTGAGTCACAACGCGGACATGGGAGATCTTCTTCACCGCTTTGTGAAACACCTGCTTCATGTTCTTTGACTCGTTCGTTGAGATGCTGATTCGGGAGCTGGGAGAATGGACAGGCAATAGAATCGGGGAGAAGAAAGATGGAGAAAGGGAGTAAGGGCTTTAATGGATGATGCAAAAGGAAACATCTACTCTAAATCAAAAAAAGCTTTGAAACAGAAGATAGATACAACTAGCTTAACTTAGCCTTTGCAACCTTGTCAATGTTCATGATTTTCCTGTATAAATCGTTGGTTGTTTTAATTAAAAGTATTATATAGGAGACACACACAGTGATATTTGAACAGTAAATAGAATTTACAGAAAGTGTGCAATAATTTTTTAAACCAATTTAAGCAGGTGCATACCTTTGGTAATTATTGAAACTCAAATTGGCTTGGTAAAGCTCAGTGACCCCTGACCTCCTTACACAGGTAAATCCAATTATGAGAAAAAGTATTTGAAGGGGGGGGAAATGTAATTTTCCCTCCTCTGTGGGAAACGTATCTAATCTGTGGTGTGAGTTAAAGAGAGCTGTCCATGCTTGGAAGCCATCAAACCCGAATGAACTAGAGATGTTTTGTAAAGAAGAATGGTCAACCAGAATCCAGACTCTCATTAGAAGCTATAGGAAGCGTTAGAGGCTGTCATTTCTGCAAAAGAAAAATCTACTAAATATATAGTTCATTTCCTTTTTGTGGTGCTCAAATTTATGCACCTGCCAAATTTTGTTTAAACAATTATTGTGTGCTTTCTGTAAATCCTGTAAAATGTTGTTTCACTTCTCTAATATCAGTGTGTGTGTCTCCTATATGATGAATTTTTTTATCATAACAACTCACGATTTATACAGGAAAATTATGAAGATTAAACAGGTTGCCTAAACTTGCGCACCCCACTGTAACTTGGGACAGAAAGATAAACTGTTTTGCAATTACAAGAGGAAAACACCCAAGACCAAGTCTGGTTCACACGAGTATGGAAAAGCTCTGGCAACAGCATCCAAATTTGGTGAATGTTAACTACATATTTAACAAGAAACCAAGTCTTGTTCGTACTGTAGTCCATGAAGAATGATGTGTAGTTTGTTAACATGACAATGATTCTGAACCTCAGGTTATCTTAATAGTCCAATTTTATTGTCCCTGATAAGTATTTTCACAATTTTTCATGTAGACCTGTTCACCCATACGTTTAAATAAGCTTCTATAAAACCTCTCTTTAGTGCTTTTTGTTTTCCCTTAGACTCTTGACTTTTAACTGTTGACTGCACAGAGTATTTTGTTTTGATGGAATGTTAAAGATGCCATCCACTCAGCTTTAGGTGTTCAAGCAACAGCAGCAACATTATGAACAGCTAACATGACTTCTAAGAAAAATAAACTTGAAAAGTAGAAGAACTGAGTTTTGTCTGTGATCAACAACTCAACAATGCAAAATCATGTTTTCTCCCACAGACCTCTGCCTGGGACTGCAACTGCATCCAGACGTTGCTGTATTTCAGTTGCATTCACTTGGATCTTGAATAGAAACATGACCCACTTGAAATATCTTATTAAATCCAAAGTTCAAAAACAGTAAGAAACAATCAGCTCAGAAGGGAAGTGCAAAAGCCATAGAAATTAGAGCTAACTACATGTTGCTGAATCATTTTATTTTACATGTAATCTACAGCACATAATGTGTGTATTTCTATTTCAATATTTATTTAAAAAGTTATATTTATCAGAAGCTGTGTCTATGATGTCCACCAAAAGTCTGAGTGAGTCATGTTCAAGATACAACTAAATGCAAGCAAATTGCAGTAATGCCTTGAGACAGTTCATGCTAACAAGTCCATAAAGGACAAGTCACGTTGCCAACCAATCCAGTAATGTTATACATTTTTTATAATGCATAACATTACCTCAGTTTTTCTTCTTTGCAAGTTGTTCTTGTTGTTGTTTCTCGGCTTTCCGTTTCTTGTATTGGGCTATCTCGGCCATCTGCAGCCCATGGGCCATTTGCCTGTTGGGATGAAGTGCAAAGCATGAACACAACAGACACACACACTGGAGTCTTGCAGTGGCTTGGCTACGTGTTCCAAAGTACAGATTAGCTGACAAGAGAATTCAGAGTAATGACTACTGTAGACGGAGAAACAGCATCTGAACAGCATTTTTTAAATTTGTTTTTTGTCTACTGAGGATGTATAAATTGATAAATCATTGATTCATAAATTAATGTTATTTTTGAGACTGCAAACTTTAACTACTGGAAGAAAAACCTCTTGTGTAATTCTGTGAGTGACTGGTACCCAAACAACACAAATTCTAGTATTTGGGGCAGTAGTGAGTAGACATAGACACGAAAGACAATACCAGACACAAAATTTGGACAGAGCTGGCTGTAAAAAGTGGAGGAGGATGGAGTGAAACTAGGTGGAACCAAATATAAGGCTAAAAGGATATTTGACCTTACCCAGACTTGAGTTCTGGAGGTACAGGCAGAGGTTTGTTAAAACCATCTCTCCCAACAAGCCAGTAGGTTTCTTCTATTCCTTTACCCTGAAAAATGAGACAGAGATACGTCAACACTGTAATTTGTCTACATTTGATAATGCTGTTCGAACTTTGAGCCCCAATGGAGAGTTGTACCTTGACTTCTGTCCTGCCTCTTAGTTCAAGCTTGTAGCCAAGATTTAAGTGCTTCAGGATCTTCACTGTACTCTGGTGAACATGGATCCTGTAGGCTGCAACAGAGAACATATAATATATAGTACACTATACTACTGCATTTCGTTGCCCTGTACTTGTACATGTGTAATGACAATAAAGTTGAATCTAATCTAATCTAATCTAAAAACCAGAATTGACAATAAGTAGAGCAAGAAAAAGACAATGGACGTGAGCACCAATTAGGTGACTGTTTTATTTATTGACAGATTTTCAATGTTCTTGCAGATTAATTTCCTATGTGTCTTTTTGCTTCAGCTCTAGAAGCAATGACTGACTTAGGACAAAAATAAACATTTTCAATTTCTAATTAAAACTCACGCAACCCGCTGGACTCCATGCGAGAGGCAGTGTTGACTGTGTCTCCAAACAGACAGTAGCGCGGCATGGTGAGCCCCACCACACCTGCTACACATGGACCTACAACACACACACACACACATATCACTACCTCATCAAGTGGCTAGGGTCAAGATATCTGCTTGTCATCAATGTTGTCATTTCTATTTCTTGTTGATGTAAAGATCACCTGTGTGCAGTCCTATGCGTATCCTGACAGGAACATCAGGCATGTGTCTCATTTTGAAGGTACCCACAGCGCTAAGGATGTCAAGAGACATGTTAGCAATTTCTGCAGCATGGCGGTTCCCATTAGGGACTGGAACACCTGATGCCACCATGTAAGCATCACCAATTGTCTCCACCTACAGTTGAATAGAACCATATTTTAAGAAAGCAATCTAATGTTGTGCCCCAGAATTTGTGTATCAGCAGAAGTGAATTAAAAAAGAACCATCTAAACACAACACCTTGTAGACATCGTGATTTCCAATGATGGCGTCAAAGAGCGTGTAGAGGTCATTGAGGAGGTCGACAACGTCGATGGGTTCACTGTTAGCTGAGATGGTGGTGAATCCAACAATGTCACTGAAGTAAAGCGAGACGTTGTCAAAATACTCTGGTTTGACAACACCACCCACCTTCAAAGCCTCTGCCACAGAGCTGGTGACAAAAAAACACAATTTAAAATGAGTCTGACTGACATCTGTGTACCTACTGTCAAAAAAACCCACAGTGGAACCTTTTAAGAGTTTGCATGATCAACAAGTTTTAGACTTTATCTACAGGTCCTTCTCAAAAAATTAGCATATTGTCATAAAGTTCATTATTTTCTGTAATTTACTGATAAACATTAGACT
>JAUMHF010000010.1:9037242-9069557 GCA_032359275.1 Microctenopoma steveboyesi | reverse complement strand
GGTACCAAGATAGCTCAAATAAACCCTATAGTTCCTGAGATATATTCAATTCATTTTGGGTACGTCTTTTTCAAGCAGATTCCTATAAAATGGTCTAGGGTTCAACAGGTTAAGTAACCAAATATATCCATGTCAATGAAAAAATATATATATTTAAAAAATATATATATATTAAATGTTTTTTTTATTTCACAGTCTGTGTTGCTGCACGCTGTGAAATAAATATATCTGTTACCTTTTACCGATCAAACTCAGGGGGACGGGTCTAACACTGTTTTCTAGACACACCATTGGTCTGGACTCAAGAACAGTTTCCAAACACGATACCCGTGCTGCTTCTAGCATTCTTTGATTTACTTGGCTTCGTGCAACTAGCCGTCTCATCAGACTCCTTCTCACTCGCCTTTAGTAAAGAGTGACTACCTGTATATTTTATTTTTTAATGACATGGATAAATTTGATTACTAAAAAAAAAAAAAAAATATGTAGGCTACTTTCTAGTTCTAGCTTCTAGTTCCTTCTGTCCCCTGTAGAGTTGCTTTAGCCTCTGCTGAAGCAGGTCCACTGCAGAGTTCACCCACAGGTCTGTATCTGTATGATACAAATGCTCCCCTTATATTCAGGTGTTGACAGTGTCTGCCATAAGCAACTCGTCGAATTGATCATCCCTTTCATTTCTATATGGCGCTTAGATTCCCTGAAACCCACTTGCCGGCCACTCGTGGAGGCTCCCTCATTCTCAAGACTGACTGGCACCACAGTGTGCAGACACAGAGAGGGTGGGGGGGTGGATGGGACATGACGGACCCCAAACGGGATGAAACAGGTTTTTACATTCCTTCAGTGGTATACCAGCATAAAAGACGGCTAAGTGAAATCACTCTCCCTCTGGCGGTCATTTTGGAATTCCCGGCTCTTTAAGAAATTAGTGGCTGTGAAAAGACAACGTGAGCTGATGACTGTGGACATAACTACTTTGATAAGTCAGAGGAGTTACTGTTAAGAACTGCCTGGTTAGGTTTAGACATCATAACTACAGTGAAGCGGCAACAATTGTGTTTGATGAAGAAATGACGAAAAAAGTGAGAGAAATGTGCCGTGTCCGAAAATGTTAGTAATGATGAGCAGCAGCACACACAAGGTTAGTGTAAATATGCAAAACCTTCTTAAACACGGGTCAACATAATGGTAAGAAAACGATGTCATTGTCTGTCTCAATTTCTTATAGTTTCAAATTGGCTAATGTTGAAATAGTCATTCATTACTTTTTTTCGCCCTCCCCTTGTTGGCCCCACTTCAGGCAGTCTCCACATCTTCTTTATCTGATGTGCTCTGCAATTTGACCACGCATCAAAGGAGTGATAATGAGAGTCAAAAATGCCGAAAAGCACAGTAAAATTTTAAAAATGACCCTCCCACCCAGAAGCAACCACACGCAGTCCTGACTTAGGTGTAATAAAAAACATTTTGCAGCATATAGTGAAGCTCAGTCAAAGTTTTGTGATGGTCAGCATCCGTTAAAGAGTTGAATCTTTCCTGCAGGACGGGTTTGTAATGTAGATAAATAGGTCATAGGTGTAGATAAATAGGCGCTGTGTGCCAGACTTCAGTTCTATGTTGCTGGAAGAAGGGAAGGGTGAAGAAAAGGGCAGGCAAGCAGAAAGGAAGTGGGAGCAAATGGGTTGCCCACTGGGGGCTTTAGTGCCAAAAATAAATACTGTTTAGGCTCTTAACTCTGTTTTCAGCTGTTTAGACAGAGGAAGCGAAAGAGGCCCAGTCGTAAACATCAAACGTGGCGTTGGAGAAAAGAAGCAGCCCTGTATGGTATATGACAGAGGTCTGAACAGAGTAGGTAGCTGACCTCCGATCCGTTTCACACAACTGCTTCAAATTTCAGTGAAGTTTGAGGCAGATTATGGCATCGAGACAATTACAGCGGAATCTAGTTTTGATCCCAGATTAAATACAGTTTGAGTTATATGGGAAATTTCTCCTGCTTCGAATTAAAGGGTGCAAACAAAGTACCCACTGTACAGCAGGGGCAAAGTCGGAAATATGACAATTTATTAGTTTATAAGAACGCTTTCGAAGCAAGTGAAAAGTATTTGTTATTAGAAAAGGCTATATCGCTTTACAGATCAGAATGATCAGGCGTTGATGTTGTTGATTTCTATCATCATAAAGCAGCGTTTAGTTGTTGCTCAACAAAATGTTATTGTTTTGGGGGGGATGAATATTTTGTCTTCTGCCGGAACTTCGCTGAAAGCCGTCATGTCCATTTCCTGCCTGTCTCTTTCTCTCTCTGTCAACTTGACGGCAAACAGCACTCTAACTTCCTGCTGCTTGTTACAGATAACACACACAGACGGCTGCCTCATGTTCTCATCTGCTGCTGGGGAAGTGATTTAACACAGTGGTCACCGGTTTGGGCATGACTGCATGAAGAGCCGCCGGGGGCTCACCGCACTGCAGCGTAAGAAAAAAGCTATGTGAATAGAGAAACCACAACCACATGTAGAAATGCAACGAACAGCACGGGGGACAATGGAGACGTTTCCGCTGGGCACCAGTGAGTGATGGACATGGCTGGGACACTTGTTGCTTTGGTGACTCACCAAGCTACTGAAATTGACTATTTATGGTGCTGGAAAATGAACTCTGCATATTTTTTCTATTTTTTTGTTTTAACTTTGTAAGGACACGGCTCACATATGTGTTTGGTTGTGCTTTCCGTATTTATTTCTGTGCTGGTGCTTCTCTTTTGACACGCTTCTCTTTAGTTTTATGAAATGGCAATAAAAACACAGCTTAAGAAGGAACGGAGATGATTATTAACACAAGCTTTCCAGTGGAGATGGTTTCTACAAGGGAAGAAGCACGGAGCCCTTCATTAACTTGCTTCGTGCTATCATCGGTATCAACAAGCTCCAGCGGCCTCTCAGACTTGTAAGAGGAAACACATGCAGCTGCATTTCAGGAGGACATTAGCTACAAGTGCAGGATGTATATGTAGACCATGACCTCCTGACGCACAAATGCGTTCGCAGCTCTTCTCCGAGCAGCTGACAGGAAGCTATGCTTGAACCAAATGAGGTGTTTTATATTTCGGCTTTAAGTTGGTATCATTAGAATGAAGAAGCAGAAACCTCCAACCAAATGTCATTATTCCAACTAGGTCAGTGCAGTACCTCTGAAGCCCAGCAGAACAGACACAGACTAAACAAGTCTAAAGCAGCTGGCGCGCCACGAACACATGACGGAGGTTCTTGCTTACTCCTATTGTGCAGCTTCCTCATAGAAGACACAAGAGACACTCAAAACGCAGCAGCATCTTAGACAGACAGACGTTTCGCAGTTGTTGTTAGGTCAGTGTTGTGTTGCTGTGAATGCTGTGCACCTCTCCATCACTGCAGACAGGTAGGTTTGGACTGAGCATTCAGTAGGAACATCAGCGCTTCACTTTCTCGCCTGCTCGTCCAGTCTGCTCCCCGTCTTCTTACCGAAAAAGGATAAAAATAGGAGTGACTCCGTTTTCTAAATCAGGCCTCATAAAAGTCACTTTAACTCTCCATCTATCACATGAACTCACATTTAACGGCTATGTTAGAGCAGCTCACTGGCTTCACGGAGAGAAGGGAGTAACTTATCGTTCATTTGACTTTGCTCCAGTGGCACACAAGAAGGAGGTCCTTAAACATGACAGGGTGTGCGTGTGCGTGGAAAGCTAACTTAGGGAGTTGAGTGAGAAAACTGGTCTGAGAGAAGCTGAAATTCATGAGAAAATCTCTTCATATCTCTTTGGCACACGAGCTCTCACAAACACACACACACACACACACACAGAAGTGAGACAACGGTCTTTATCTCATCTATTTCTGCAGACTCTGATTTAGCCCTGCTGCTTTTAAAGAGCAAAGGGTAAAGGTCACGCGCCAGGGTCAGCAGGCAATTTTTAAGTGTGTGTGTGTGTGTGTGTGTGTGACACAGACAGAGACAGGGAGGGTTAGAGTGGCAGTTCAGTCATCAAGAAAGAAATTCCAGATCCTGAGGAATTTGTCTTTACTGGGAATTCAGTGTGTGTGTGTCAACAAGAGAAGAGGTCATGAGAACAGCAGAAAACACACACACACACACACACACACCCACACAGACACACACACACACACGCACGCACGCACGCACGCACACACAGACAGACAGACAGACACACACACACAGACAAACACGCACGCACGCACACACACACACACACACACAGGACAGACTTACTCCACATCCTGTAATTATTTAAGTCCAACACAATGTGTCTCATGTGCCACAAACACAAATGTGTTTGAGCGTGAATATTGACCAGACTGCAAACCATTAGCGGTGCAGTGTGGCTCGTTTGGACTGAGCTGTAGTGGAACAGTTTGTTTTACCACAGACACAAGCAAACTGGGCCTAGAAAAATGAGACATTGATTCTATTTTTTTTTTAGTAGGACTTTGTTTTTTTCATTCTGCCAGATTATGAATATTATTAAGTGTTCCTACAGCTCCTGTAGCTTTAGAAAAACATTGATGAACTCATTACAGCAGAATGTAGAAGACAATTTTAAAATGAATCGTTGAATCAAACATTTCACTGATTTCTCCCGATGTGACACAAATTGAAATGAAACTTTCATTTTATTTTATCTTTTCGAATACAACTGCTGCCAAAATAAAGAAAATGTCCTGACTTATGCAAGACTGGTGTTTTTCACAGTCAGTTTTATATTTAAAATCACAGATTTTGCAAAAGTGAGAATATGAGGATCCCGACATTATGAAATTTCAGTTTCGCAAATGTTTCATTTTGCAGCTGTCTGTTTTTTTTATTTAAGACATATCAGATTGAATTTGACTTGTCATTACGGCAGTTTTTTTAATCCACATTAAAAAACAGAGTTATAATTTACCGTTTATTCAGATTGCATTTTATTGGCAGTCATTATCTGCCATAAAAGTCCGGAGTTTGTCTTCACTTTGTTTTGTTATGACATGCTTCCCATCCGGCTGTCAAATGTCAACATTTGTCTCAGCATGTACGGCCTGTGGGTCATTTCCTGCTTTAGCTCAGAGTCTGACTGCTTTCACATTAAAACAGAGAAGATGGAAGCTCACATTTTATTTGTTTGGTATCTCACGGGGATTAAAAAACCCTGAACCCTGAAACCGAACGGTAACAATCAGAGGGTAAAGTAAGACATCACTTCATTTACGCAACAGGTCTGTCTTGTAAATTATTTTCCAATAGTCAGATGGATTAAATCCACTTCCACCATGATGCACAAAGAATGATCCTTCAGCATCAGAAAACTTGAAGAGGAGTGAAGACGAATTGTTCTAATAGGTTCACGCCGACGGTGAACTCACGAGCGATGTAACAAGCAGCTTTTGACTGTTGCTGTTGAGCAGCATCCCTGTTGTATGACGTTGCGTTGACCGCAAGCTTTGTCCTAAAAAATAAGTGCCATAAAGCTCCGCGTGACCGTCTTTATCCATCCCAGGGAAGCTTTGCTCGTTGCCGTTAGCCTGGCTGCACCTTGCTTTTCGTCCCATTCTGACATCAGATAGTGGTGGCTGACTTGACTTTGGAGGAGAGGACCTGCCTGAACCTTCTCTTCAGTTCCTGCATGTTGGGAGATTTGGGTCTGGCCAGGTGAAGGCCTCCTCTCCTCTTCTCTCCGTTCCCTCCTCCCAGCGCTCGACTCACCTGGAGGCGAGAGAACACGGTGACTCAACAGCATCAAATCGCCATGAACCTACTGATATATCTAAGCACTAAACCAAAACAGAGCTTTAAAGCACTCTGTTAGTACAGATAACTTACTGCACATAGGGTCCTTAAACAAATACGCTCTCTTCAATGCAAGGAAAACAGTCTCATCACAGCCAGAGATAACAACCCCCTGAAACAGATATATATACAGCACAGACCATTGTGGGTCCTTATACCTCTTAGTGGGTAAAGAAGATAAACACAGGATATTTTTGCATCTGTTGGTGACTCTGGGCATCAGTGGGAAACACTGTGCAGTCAGAGTTCCCACAGGAAGTTCAGTTCATCAGTGGGAAACATGTCTGTTAGCTTGGATTCTGCATGGAACTACAGGCATCTTCACCAACTGGTAACTGGCAAACAAGTGAATAAATGATAAAGTCCCACCTCCTGACAGAGGTGGAGGAAGGCGGAGTGCACTCCCTCGTGGTTCTCTCTGGCCGAGGCCTCGAAGTATGCTCCTCCTGTGAGCAGAGGCAGCGTTCGGGTCAGGACTGCCCTTATCTCCCAGATAACACTCAGCATTCTTCATTCATTAGACAGCGTGCAGCGTATGTTCACATGGAGCAGGCAGAGGGCTGTGCATGCGTTTTTTTGCCACATGCATTCAGAAAGTGAGGGGTGTGCAATAACTACATCTGTGGCAGTTCTCTGATCATGTTTCTTTAAAGACACAGTGGCTGAATTTGTCATGCGATTATAAGAAAGAAGAAAAAAACAGAGAGACAGGTGGAAGAAGGTGCCCTACCTAATGACGTTGCTAATGTCTCGCCCTCGTTTGCGGGCACCTGCCGGGCTCGGAGCAGGTCGCTCTTGTTTCCAACCTGCAGCAGGTTACAGATTACAGAACAGATTAGTTCATAGGTATTAGGATTAATGGCTGACTGTTATGGTCTAATGCAGGTACAGGTGAAAGTCTTTGCTACGTCTACATCCTCGCACTCATTTTTAGACTCATCTGAGACACGACTGACCAGTATGATAGGTATGTTCCCAGAGGGGTGTATGCGTCGGACATGCTGGTACAGCGGCTGGATGGTTCGGTAGCTGTTGTTGTCTGTGATGGAGAAAACCAGCACGTAACCGTCCGCCCAGTAGATTGACCTGAAAGTTATTAGACAGTTATTACAGCACCTCAGTTAGTTACACGAAGCTTCATTCATATTCAGAGCGGTGTAAAATAAATCAGACCTGTTGATCTGCTCCTGGCAGTAGAGGCCTTCAGCATCATCCTGCATTGACAGACAGACAGACAGAGGGACGTTTTCAAATGTGGTCGCCTCTACCTGTTGCTCACAGTCATTTAAATTCTTCCTCTAGAGTAGCTCAATGTGTCCGGTGCAGGTGGTGCGTTTACTGAACGGGCACTTGGCCAAGACAAACAGCTGTTTGCGGACGCACACCAGCTGTTTCAGACTTTGAACTGTAGACCCACTCGACCACCCAGGTGTCAGCTTAGCGACAATTACTCGTTCACTTCGCCCCCGTTATTACCAGGCAGAGCCAGACCTTCATTTCATCTCCGTCTCTGCTGCCCCCTCCCCCCCTTTGTGAGTTAATGATGGACTATCAGACAAACTTTCAGTTCAGTTGCTTCTTCGTCTCTCTGCTCCGCACATAAATTACCTCTGTCTAATCTCTAGAAACAAGTCACCATCACCCTCTCTCCTGCCAGGAGGGACTTCCTCGCCCCTCACTTATCTTCCCTGGTGAAGGAAATGAGCTGCTCTGCGGCCTGGTTTTGTAAACACCCCGCCGTTGGGCACTTTGCTCTCACTACACAACATCATGAACGAGGAGACGGTGCTAAGGTCAGTTGCTCTCGCTTCAAATACATTCCTGAAATGGCTTTGCGATGAAGCTGGGAGTTATCTTTTGCTGCCTTTGGGGACTTTGTTTCAACTGGGAGCAGTGACACAGAAGCTTTCTAACCCAGCTCAACAATTAATGCCGCAAATGCAAAAGAAAACTGCAGAGTCCACTGTAACTTATTTGCTTCTCCCCCAGCACGTATCATTCAATCCCCTCAAAAGTGAACAACACAATGAACACAGCTGGAGAAGTGAAATTGGTGTCCGTGTACTAACCTGTTCTGCCTGACATCTCCCTGGGATGGAATAAAACTTCTGCTGACAATCTTACTGAATAATTGACCATACTGCAAACAAACTCTTACATACACAGGTGCTTGCACAGAACTGAGTGTT
Organism: Microctenopoma steveboyesi; assembly: GCA_032359275.1. Classification (NCBI taxonomy): domain Eukaryota; kingdom Metazoa; phylum Chordata; class Actinopteri; order Anabantiformes; family Anabantidae; genus Microctenopoma; species Microctenopoma steveboyesi. The sequence goes on along the minus strand of JAUMHF010000010.1, from coordinate 9,061,545 downwards.
GCTGGTCAGATCTGGCTTCTGCCACTGTGTAAAGAAGGTCATCACTCAGGTGATTGGTCATCGCAGCGGCTGCCTCTCTGTTCCAGTGACTTACCTGCAGAGCGACACAGGGGGTATCCTGGATCTGAAGCGACACTTCCTCCCCGTCCAGCGTGACCTTTCTGGAGTAGAGCGCTCCTGCGGAGGACGAAAGCCACGGGTAGTTGAATGAATGAGTGAAAGGATGAATGGATCAATAGTGGGATTTCTCTTAAGCAGATGAGTGGAGGGATTCCTTTTACAGAAACTCACCGGTGTTTGCCTCATAATCCCCAATGAACCTCTTGGTCAGAAACCTGACAATCAGAGCTGAGAAGAAAAAAAAGAACAACAGCACGTTAGGCTTTATTTTACAGCTTTATTGCATGATTTTAAATCTTACTGTGGAATAAAACCATTTATTAGAAAAGCTATTTAACCTGCTGCAATCTCCTGACCTACAGTACATGATAATAAGATGCTTGCTGCTATTGAGTGATACTGGAATTTTTCTTTGTGCCAGACAAATAACCTTTTTTATTTTTAAACACTTTCACAGAAATGAGATGATCTCAACGAACATGCACAAATCTGTACTGAGAGAATGATTCACCAGTACTTAGGATTTCATGCAATCCTGCTTCATGCGTCATCTCTTATTGATAAATGACTTGTCACGTCTGTGACTTGTGTTTTGGATTTGGAACATTGTATTTTTTTCCAACACTTGCAAATTTCAGTGCAGTTCTATCTCGAGGAGCGGCCCTTCCTCTCTGCGGACATCCAGTTGCAGTAGTAGAGAAGATTTTGCAGATTAAAGCAATGAAAGGGCCACTCCAGAAGTTGAGTGCTGCACTTTGGGAAAGTTGTGAGGATCAAAAGAGAGTTTTAATACAGGATAGTCACTGCAGCAGCAAAGGCTGAAATGTTTTTTAATGTGGGTCAAGGGCCCAAACCCAGATTCTCACACTTTATTACACCTGATGACAGCTTCTATTGCACACCTCCAGCCTGGTAAATGCACTGTGATGAGTAAACTGTCCTTAAGCCAAATTTATTACTGCTAAAAGGAGAAAACAGTTGTTGCTGGAGTCGGACCGTGATGTTGATTTATATGTGCAGGTGTGTCCTCCGTTGCTATGCACAGACTCTTACAACTCCCCGAGGTTTATTACAACTTGTAAATCCCCCACTTACCAGCAATCTGACAAATGAGTCTCTTGTTCAGAGCTAAACACTTAATGATGTGTTTAGTCTGTCTTACCAAACACTGACAGCTACCATTCTGCTTCCTGACCCCATGCAGTGCTTCTTTGTGCTTAGTTCATATCAACGATTTGACATATTCATCATGTCATCATTCAAAGCTTTGACATAATGTGTTTTATTTTTCATGGTAGATTTGTAAAACATCATAATTCATAATCCATAAGATGACTACTTGAATTATGATGTTTTTATCAGATAAAAACATAATAATTCACACACACATATATATATATATATATATATAAACCCAGGGACAAATACTAAAAATAGTTGCTTCATATAAACCTGCCACATCAGTAAAAGGTTGCCAACTAATTTATGCACCAACAGTATCAGTAGCTACATAAATATTCTCTGAAATTGTTAAATGCGATATTTATATATCATAACACCTTTATACTTACTAACATGAATCCTTTCTAAGTCAAAGTGTACACACAGCAATCAAAGAGCGAAATGTCGCCCCCTGCCGTCCAGGAAGGCTGACTTATGGCCAACTAACTTGCTGTATCACTTTATTTCTGCCTTTATGAAAGGAACCATAAACATTTGACAACAACGTGTGTAATGAGTCGTTTAACCTGTGTTTATGTATTATCATACTGAGACGCACTGCCGAACTTCCCACTTTTCCCCTCACTGCGCAACAAATCCGTGCAAGCCCCTGGAAACATAAAGTCTTCCCATTCATCCGCGTTTCTTTACCGGTTTTCCCCACGTTGCTCGCTCCTAGCACCACGATCTTCACCGTCTTGTTGGGCACACAGTCCAGCAGTGGATATTCCGGTATGGGGACCAGCAAGAAGTTGCCAGATCCGCCGCTGTTCATGGTTCCCGGTGCAGGCTCGCCAGTCAGCCGCATTGAGCTCCTCTGTGCCCTTAGATCAGCCCGGCTGTGGAAAGATCACCGCAGGGTTCCCATAGTGCTCCTGCGAGGACAGGGTCGGTCTGCTGAAAGCTGACTGGAGATCATCCGCAACCAGTGTTCACTGCATCTCCAGCTACCCCACCTCCAGCAGCAGGGAGCCTGCTCCAGGGAGAGCCAGTAGAGAGACAGTCCGAGCCTCTCTCAGCGGTGAGAGGGTTGTCTTTTCACTCACACTGCTCAGAGGAGATGAGAAAAAACTACCGACTGGCTGCGGACACAGGGAAGGAGGGAGGAAGGGAGGGAGGGAGGGAGGGAGGAGGGATGTGGTCTTGGACCGTCCCTACTAATGTTCCCGTGGGACAAGTCTAAACTCTCCTTCCCACTCTTTCCAGCCTGGACTTTGACACCATTATGATTCTGGGGACTAATAAGACTAAAATAGATCAAATTAGACTGATTTCACAGTGTATGTGAACGAAAAAGCTCATCACTCCATGTGTGTGTGTGTGTGTGTGTGTGTGTGTGTGGGGGGGGGGGTTTATAGTTATCTTTCTGTAATATTGAAGCACGTCATATGTTGGACAGATGTAAAATATAAATCCTGTTCAGAATCCATACAAAAAGCAGTAGCACACTTTTTTGCTGACTGAGTACCCGATGCCTCTGTTCAAACTGCAAGTATGTCCACATTTCAGAGGTCCCTTGTTTTACTCATTAGGTCATGACACGGTGAGAGGAGAAGAGGTCCTGTACATCCAGCAGCTCAAAGCACCGACCGCGGATTTAAGCCCGGTTCACCGAATCGAGCGCACCCAGTGTATCCGAGTTGCGAGTCGGCGACACTCTGGACGACAGGAAGCTGTGTCAAGTCAGAGTGAAATACAGCGAGCAACACCGGAAACGGGGTTTGTAAACAAAGTCACATCCTATAATTAAACTGTCACGAGGAGCTGCAGAAGCTACTACTACCCTTTGACTTATTATAGGGCTATTCATTGTAAGTGACATTCAACATAGAACTTTACGATCTTTACAAAATAAATCACCAAAATTTACCATGATGAGCAACTTTTAGTGAACTATGACTCCTACACTTCAGGACAAGGTCATTACTAAAAATACAAATATTGTTAATATGGGATATAAAGCTGTTTCAAGTATAAAGACTAATACAAAAATAAACTCAACCTTTTGTTCTACAATTTTTTTCCCGTTTCTTGAATGAACGGCCACGTTAGCTGATAAGTGTCTTTTTTTCTGTATTTTCTTATTATCATCATTATTAGTTGGTTGCTTAATAGTTTGTCCAGCAAAACACATACAAACAAAAAACAGCAATTAAACACACAACTTTACAACAAATTAGCTTTACATAAAACGGGGATGTGAAGTCAAGATTAAATAACCAATGTAAAAGAAAATAATAAAAACATAATGCACCAGGGAGGTCATTTCCTCCCATTGGGGTTTAATTGGCTTTTAATTTGAAATCCGCGACCGGAAGTGCTTCTTGCCGTCCCGCGTGACTTGACAGCGCTCAGAGAGAGAGGCAGGAGGCTCTGCCGGAGCTCTGCAGCCGCATCGGCTCTCTTAATTTCAGCATCGGGGTTCGGTCCAACATGGCGGCTTACGGATGGAAATACTGATGACAGTCCGAAAGATCGCCTCGATTTGTACGATGGTAAGGAGCAGAGATTCGGCTGTATGGCTGGTATTTGTTCCGCGCGGGTCTGTCCGGTGCCTGGGCTGGTGAACCAGGACGGTAAGCTAGCTCCTGTGCTAGCATGTTTGCTAGCTCTCTGGACAACATGAGAATAACACACAGGGTTCTCCAAAAAGTTGTACAGCGTAGCCTGTCAACAGTAGCCCTGCAGCTCATCGGATGTTGTAGCTTAGTTCAATAACGGGTTAATATTACGAACCAACCAAGCCTGTGTGATAGATAACTAGCCAACTTTGGTTTGCTTGTTTGTTTGTTTATGCGAAAAGGGCAGGGTTGACCAACGGGCGAAAACTAGCTAGCTTAGCCTGCTAGCTGCACGGCAGCCCCCGTGTCTGTTTTGGACTGAGCTGTTTGTTTGCTCGGTGGTCTTCCAGGGGACAATCCTAAAGCGGGTTCTCTATAGTACTTCTGCTCTTTGTTGTCAGTAGTTGTTACATACGCATTCAGTTATTTCTAACTGGGGCGAAGCGCTGAACATCTGTGTGATCAGCGTTTGTAAACAAGCTGACGTTACTGTCTTTCAGCGTCTAACTGATGGAGAAATTCAGCATTTCCTGTCATGGGATACACCCTGAATGTTGTCTCTGGAAACCGCACTTGGCTATTGATCAGCTATTAATTCTCATGATTGACAAGAGTTTTCTAGTTAATAAAGAACGATGTCTTTGTATTTTTGTTGAAATTGTGAGAAGAAATTATAAGGTTTGGTATTTCATAAATGTTTTTATTTACCCTTTTACACAAGTGGCGTGCCTTGCTCAAAGACACTGAACCTTGAACCCATGACACCTTATGTGGGCGTCCTACCCACAAGGATTTTCAAGGATATTAATAAAGTTTTTACATATCTATTGTTATTATTATAAATATTGTGCAGTCGTAGTTGAGCGTAGTTTTAATGTAGTTTAGTTTTATTTTGTCACATTTGGTGTGACAGCTCTGCCAGTTTTACACTGTAGCTACGTGACAGAGGCTGATAAGGAAGCTTAAAACCAGCAGATTAACTTCTGAGTGTAACTCATCCCGTCTGTGCCCGACACACCTTTCAGAGCTGACAGACGCCTTGGCCGATGCCACAGAGATGCCAGCTGGTGGTCTGAGTGATTGAGCTCTGGCACAGTGGGTCTGTTACCACACACCAAGCCCGTCATTTACCAGCACCTACAAGACACATACTAACAAGGCTAAATATTAGCTACGAGTGGCTGCCTAGATGGCATTCGTGTGTCTGTCTGCCTGTTTTTATTTTATGTCAGAGCTGCACAAACTAGAGCCACAGTCTTATCACAATGGTAAAAGGTAAAGATGTTAGCTCCTCATTTGTATTAAGACAATCTGGAGAGGATCAGTATAAAAAAGACACATCACACATAGGAACAGCAGGAATATTTCCGCCAGATTGTGTTTGCTTTGTAAGGAAAAAACAAAGCATCAGCACTTGACAGAAGGATTTCGTGCCTCACGAACAGCTCGCTTGATGACACATGTGGCACCTTGTTATAAAATATATAAGGATGCAGCACTGTTGTTGTAGTAGCTCTTCTGGTGTTTATGTGATTCCCGTCACATGATTCTTCTTCTTCAGATTTCCCACTCGTTGTCAGTTTCACACGTCTGACGAAGTTTAGCACTGATGTGGTTAACATAGTTGACTTGCTTAGCTGAATAAAAACAGGAGTAGTAGAAACATGTTTCATTTATTTAGAACAGAAAGTTTTGTAGAGTTCACTGAGGCTGTTGGAGATAATAGGCGAACTAGACAGTAAATTATTAAATGTCATCTGTACTGCTGATTAATAAACATACTCCAGTCCCAACAGAGAACAGTCACCTCGCCCTGCTGTTTTTAGTCTAGTATTTTTCTAACCTAGCACAGCTGACTTTACTTTTGTTTCCATTAGGACACCACAGTGAATCTGTGCCATCACAATGTCAGACTGTGTGATTGTTCTTATTCATATAACAGTCAGGTCTCACTCTCAAATTAAATCTTCCACAGTTTCACCAAAAAGTAAATCTGACCTAATGATGTATCTCAGTGGTTTACGTTCATTTACGTTCAGTTGGGTAAATTCCTCTGTATTTTGAAGTAACTATTTAATGTAATTTTACAAGCAAGTGTCCTTTATCGTATCACAATCGTACGTCCCAATATTGATCTCAATAATCACAAGATGAGTTTTTTTCTTCAAGTCGTGCAGCCCCGAACACACAAATGAAGTACAGGATGCGTGTGCGGGTCATAGTCGTGAGATCTTGTCCCATTCTTGCAGACAGATGTCAGCCTCCATCTCTGTTTACTCCCGTCACACCAGAAAGTCTGTCGTCTCATGCACTCGCTTTGTTTACAACCCTGCGCTGTGTGTGGACCCGTGTTTGCTGGATAAATAGCATCAGCCGGCCTGTGGTCTGCTCCTCTTCTGTTGACCTCAGACGGATTGCAGTGTGACGATGAGTAACAGCAGCGTGGCTCCACTTGTGTAGTCATTCATCTCTGATAGAAAAGCTGCATCATCCGACTTTAATAATCGCAACACGAGAGCATCTAAAGCGGAAAGCGCGCGCACTGAACAGATGGTTGAGCGTCCAGCAGGGCAGCAGAAACGGAAAACAATGAGGAGGAAACCAGGACAAAGCAGGGGTTCGTGTGCGGGGTAGTTCTTGGTGAAACAACGGCGATGAACATCCGGAAGGAAACGCGCGTAAACAACGAAGAAGAGCAACTTTTAAATGTGTGTGTGTTTCTTTCTTCTTCTCCAGGGCGCCAATGCCTCTGCCTTGGAAAAGGAGATTGGACCGGAACAGTTTCCCGTTAATGAACACTACTTCGGATTGGTTAATGTAAGTGTTTCACTGCACGTGCTGTTGCTGAGATGATGAAGTCCTATCCCTGCTGTTTCTATACGTGGAGCGAACAACACGTTAACACCTCCTGAGTACGGCCCCCGGCCTTAATGGTTCAGCTTATGAATATTCAGACCAGCGCTGCTGCCTCTCAGCTGTTGTAGGGTGCAAGAACATGTATTTTCAACAAGAAAACACATCTCACAAATCCTCCTCCGCCCCGTGTGCTTGTCTCTTTGTTTCTTTTTTCTAGTTTGGCAACACCTGCTACTGTAACTCTGTGCTGCAGGCTCTGTATTTCTGTCGACCGTTCAGGGAGAAGGTGTTGGCTTACAAGGTGAGTGTTGCTTTAACGAGGATGAGTCTGTTCATGAGTGTCGCGTCACGGGTTGGTTGTTGCTTTAACGTCTTCAGGTCCACTCTTAGGGCGTCTTTCAACACATGGATTTGATACTGATCGTTCGAGCCATTTGTTTCAGGAGCGTAACCGCAGCCTTATGTTTCACAGCTCCCTCTGCAGAGAGAATAAAAGTGACAGAATGAAAGAATCAAAGGCGTAGCTGCATCAGATGATCAAGAAGTGTCAGAGAAAGAATTTTTCAGACTTCCAAGGGCTTGTTGTAGCCGTGTATGACAAGAAATAACTTCAAAGTAGACCTGGAATGTGTATCTTATGGAAACATTTTGGATTTGAGGCATATTTCTGCATGCCAGAGAAATGATTCCGACGTTATCGGCGTTGCTTAAGTCCTCGTGTGTTTAAAGGCATTTGCCCGCTCCCTCACTCCAGGTGCAGCCACGCCGCAAGGAGTCGCTCCTCACCTGTCTGGCCGACCTGTTCAACAGCATCGCCACGCAGAAGAAGAAAGTCGGAGTCATTCCGCCGAAGAAGTTCATCTCCCGTCTGAGAAAGGAGAATGGTACTAACACAGAGTGATATTTTTCTGCTTTAGTATGTGCAGCTGGTGCCTCCGTCAGAAACTTAAACGCGCGACTTCCTGTCATTTTTTTCAGGGAAACATCTATCCAATACCAGGTGTTTAGAAATGCACCATCCGAAAAGTTCTTTCACTCGTTATTTATTTAAACTTCCAGCTTCCTCGATTGGCCCTCGAGAGAAGGAGGGGAGGAAGAAGAACAAAGAGGGAGGGGATGGAGTCATCTCAGCTGAGGAGTTAATCTCACAGCTGAGGAAATAAAATTGTCAGCCAAATCTTAGAGCGGGAAGCGGATGAAATAGAAGAGACAGTCTTATCAGGCTCTATTTCCTCCTGCCAACATGTGCTGATGCTGTTTATTTTCTGTTCTTCCTTCCCCATCTGTTTCTGTCTTTTTTCATATCCTCGTCTGTATTTCTATTTCCACTTCTCTATTTGTGTTTATCACTTATACTTCATGCATACACTATGTATTGTGTAACACAGTGTTGTTTTGGTCTGTCCCGCGCAGAGCTGTTCGACAACTACATGCAGCAGGATGCGCACGAATTCCTCAACTACCTCCTCAACACCATCGCAGACCTCCTCCAGGAGGAGAAGAGCCAGGAGCGACAGCAGAACGGAAAACTGGTGCAGAATGGAGGAGGAGGGGGAGGGGGAGGGAGCGAGGCAGGAGGAGAAGGAGAGGGGGCAAAGGAGACACAACAGACTTGGGTTCACGAGATCTTCCAGGGAACCCTGACCAACGAGACGCGTTGCCTCAACTGTGAAGCCGTAAGTGTCGGTGATGACACCACCCACAGAACTACTACACATGTGATGGTGTATTATTCCGTTTGATAGGCAGCACTGTTAAACACCTACTTGATGTTAGTTCCCGTTTAATAAGGAAATCCAACTTGCATCTCTATTAAAGAAACGGCAGCAAAAACATTTTGTGTAGAGCTGCAGCGTAAAGACCGCGACCGCTCTCGCCCGTGTTGCAGGTGAGCAGTAAAGACGAGGACTTCCTGGATCTGTCGGTGGACGTGGAGCAGAACACCTCCATCACTCACTGTCTCAGGTACACCGTTGCTCCTAAGCGTGAAGGTTAGGGGAAGGAAAGGGGTCACTCAAGACGTGGGTTGTGTTAGCGAATGTTTGTGTGTCCTCTCCGTAGGGGCTTCAGCAACACGGAGACATTGTGCAGCGAATACAAGTACTACTGCGAGCAGTGTCGCAGCAAACAGGAAGCCCAGAAAAGGTGGGTGAGACGAGCTGCTTCAGATTTCCTGCCGTGCATATTTAGTGTGTGACTGGTCAACTTTGACCCTTGTTTCTGAATAAAGGTGGTTCCAGTGGACTGCATCAGTTACAAGCTCATACCAGGCGTCAGGTGTTTGCATATTGTTGTTTGCTATGTTGTTAAATGTTACAGTGGTGCTGAGCTGCCACATAGAATAACATCAGCTAATGCACAGTCATAGTTTCCAGTTTCCCAGTAAAGCTAGAGTTAGGGTTACCACTGCTATAGGTTACACTACACGACTCCCTGCGTATGTCTGTGTATTGGTGACTTTGGCCAGACTGTGTGCATTTGTTGTTTTCTTTTCCATGCACTGTGTATTTACTTGGTCACATGGAAACATGCTTTGGGAACTGCTGCATCTTGCTTCAGGCGTGTGTCGCGCGAGCCGCCACTCCGTCGCTGTGCAGCTGTGCAGGAGTGGTTTCAGCCGCTGTGATGCAGCTATATGCAGAGCACAGACACACATGGTCACAGCGCGTTTCATTAGAAAGAACCGTCAAAACCACATCGGGTGCTACCACTCACTTTCCTGTAAGAGTCTGAGAAGCTCAATGTCTATTATTAACCGCTGCACAGTGATGTCACAACCACTGGACGCGTCTCCAGTTTTACAAGAGTGTCGTCTCTCCAGTGCATCTGCTTACAAGTATGACGATGCATATCTATTTCTTTTTTCATTTACACCTGTCACCCACGGTTGTTGAGCACCTGCTGAGACATTGAACATTGAACATTGAAACCTTTTAGCCAACTGAAGTTTGGATGAAACAATGGCCCTCCTGATGTTTTTCCTTTGACTTATTATAAACCAGGCTCATTATTTTGTCTGTCGTCTTTACCTTTGGATTTAAAGCTCCTTTACTGCATAAAAGTGTTGTCAGGGGGTTGAGTAGAGTTTTCATGCTCTGACACTCTGTCGGTTTCTCCATCAGGATGAGGGTAAAGAAGCTACCGATGATCCTCGCCCTCCACCTGAAGCGCTTTAAGTACATGGACCAGCTGCACCGCTACACCAAACTGTCCTATCGCGTCGTCTTCCCCCTGGAGCTCCGCCTCTTCAACACATCGGGGGATGCCACCAACCCCGACCGCATGTACGACCTGGTGGCTGTCGTAGTACACTGTGGCAGGTGGGTTCTTCTTTAGCTGGATGTGTTAACGACATGACGGTGGGTGATGATCTGTTTAAAGTGAAACCGTTCAGCAAGTGATGATGATCTATGATCTATAGATGATTTGGTCAAAAGAACAACTAAAGTCATGAATCACTCATTCTCCAAATAAACTTAAAGAATGTGGCACAAATTATAGTAATGAAAATAAAACGTTAGTCTGCCTCGCAGCTTTTTTCTCTGGATTTATTCCTCAGTCGTAATACTGTCAACACTCAGGACTCAGGCTGCCTGAATCATTGTCAGCCACGCCTCAGAGTCGAGTTGAGTTCAGGACAATCCGGCATCTGGAGCGTCCTCGGAGCCTGCTAATCTGATTTCAGCTGATGGAAACGTTGCGTGTCATCAGATCACCTTCAACTTGCACACGAGTGTAGTGAAATCTGCCAGGGTGTAAACACCGAGGCTCACATGGTGCAGGTTGTTGATGCGAGCATGCTACTCACTCTACCGCAGACCGAAATCATTTTACTTGCTACTTGAAACGCCTCCACACTCTCTTATCACAGCTGGTTTTGACACTTACGTATTTCCTGTCTGTTCCAGCGGCCCCAACCGTGGACACTACATTACCATCGTGAAGAGCCACGGCTTCTGGCTGCTCTTTGATGACGACATTGTAGAGGTAAGAACACCTGTCTCATTTAGACACTTCTCATCTCATCCCGATCAGACAGGAATTTCAAATGTTTGTCCTTCCAGACGTGGTTTAGATCCTGGGAGTTCTGATGACGGGTCGACCCAGATACCTGGAACTATTAATGAGGAATTCAGATCGGGTTTAGTGATCAGATAAAACACATGCATGAGGTAGAAATAGAGGGTGAACAGAACGATTGCTAAGTCTTGTGGTGCTGCAGCTTCTGCTACGAAACCATCTGCTTTTCTCTTTGACCTGATGACGAGAGAAAGCACGGCAGCCCTCACAGAGGCGGCACAGTCTGACATCCTTCACACGCTTTACGAGTATGCCGCATCAGCCCGAAGCATGATGTAGCTCCTTATTTGCAGGCAGTCAACCACACAAAACCTCAGCGTGGTGCGGCGTTTCTGCTGCGGCCGGGCAACCTTTCAGTTGAATATTTTTCTCACTTCAAGCCAAAGAGAACGGCATGCCGCAGCAGTCAAGCTGTCAGTATTTATCTGGCTGCATAGTCACGGTGATTAAATGTTTCAGTGTCCTGTACTATGGAGAGAAATCGGTTGTGGATAGGTTTTTAGTTTCACGTCCATACGGATGAGTCTTATCCACTCACTTCTACTACCAAACTATTTCCCCTGAAAGCAGAGTTTGGATCCACGTTTCAGCAGTCTGCTGGTGCCAATGAATGAACCCATCAAATCTGCACAGCGTAGGACTTTGCGCTTTTAAAAATGTGTTTATTTAACTTGAAATCGCTGTGGCAGTGGGCGTAGTCACCCCGCCGTTTGACTACCGAGAAAGCTGCTCGATCACAGTCATCGAGAACTGATGTTTAAAGCTGTTAGCGCCACACGTGTATTTTTCCACTATGATGGGACGGAGGCCAACTTGAACATCTGGTCCAGCGCACAGAAACTGGCAGAGGCCTGCGAGGCTCCGCTGACTCGGCAGAGCTGCACTTTTCGTGGTTTTCGTAGGGAAACTTGTCCAGTCGGCCTCGCTTCTCATTTCTCTTTCTTTTCATCTCTCTAGTGTCATGGTTACACAATGCTCGTCTCTCCTGTTGGTAGTGAACAGCAAATAGCATTCTGAGTGATGCTATTGGTTGGTCAACAACATGGAATATTTAATGCCGTCAGACTCGCTTTTCTTAGTCCCTTCCAGTTTGAGACAAATACAGGATGCAAATATGATATTAATACATCAACAGATGTATTGTCAAACGAAGTACAGACTTTCTATCGGTTGCTGGTTACCGGGGTTTGCACATTTCCTAACACTGTGTCTGTGTGGTGCTGGTAGGTAGTGAGTCAAGCTTAGCATGAATACTGGAAGCCGCGCACATCTCTGAAATCTAACTGATCTGATCTTTCTTTCCTTTAGAAAATCGACGCACAGGCGATCGAGGAGTTCTACGGTTTGACGTCGGACATTTCCAAGAACTCTGAGTCAGGATACATCCTGTTTTATCAGTCCAGAGACTGAACCAGCCAGTGGTGGATCCCCAGTGGACTGTCACTCAACAGCGGGGGAGGGCTTACGGCTGCCCAGTACGCACGCATCAGTTTCCTGGCTTTCTTCCCAGTAGCTGGAGCTTCGCACTGGAGCGCCGCTCGGGTCAGTTGAGACGCGTGCGGGTAGAATGGCAGCCTCCCGGATTAAGAACTTTTCAAACCCTCCCAAGTCCACACTGCAACAAGCACCTTAAATAACAAGATGGCTGAATCCGTAACACTCCGTTTGCACCATGGCGTCAGCTGGGAAACACTGGGTAAGGCGGGCTGGAGGATGCACATCCTCGCTGCCACGGTTACCTTCAGTGGCATCGCAGTCCTCACTTTTTGTGCGCGCGAAATTGGCATCTCACAGTGAGTGCATAAAGCTTCCCTTAGCTGTACGCTAACACACGTTTTACCTTTAAAACTGAAATCTAAAAAGACCCACTTTTTGTTTTTCGTTCTCTCGACCTACAGATGCCTGCTAATAAAGAACAAACAAACACTGACACTACCTTTAGCAGTCGAGTAGATTGAAGGTGTAGGGCAGCGATGCAGTCGATGGTTTGCAGTGTGTGTACTATGAAGTGTTGCTAGAAGCATGTGGTGTGCCAAGTTATAGCAGCGTGAAGTGAAGAGCAGCCACGGGAGAGGCGTCGATGAATCTCACGAACTGGCCTACGATGGGTGGAAATCATTATTTTCAGTTTCTCCTTCAGATAAAAAGAATCTTTGCTCGAATATTGAAAATCGAATGCGTGTTTGAATGTGTTTATGATGCGTGGTTACGTTTAACCACTCAGTGTGTCATTATTTCAACCGGTTGTCTTTGGAAAAGCCTAAAAATGTTATTTTAAAGGCAAAAAAGAGTTCTAGTTTTGAAAGGCTTGTTGGCTAAGGAGTGAAAGTGGCTGGTGGAGTTCCTGGCGTGTCGTTTTTATTGCGGCTCATCCGATGGAGAAGTGCGACCAGCAGCTGAGTTTTGTGAAACAGACCTCGCGTGGTTTTTTACAGCAAGCATAGTGTCTGTCGCGGATCGCTTTCAAAAGCCCGTTGTGTTTAACGCGCTTGACTTTAAAACGCCAAGCGTGTACAATGTGCACATTTGTTCTCAAGGGGCCACGAAAAGACTAATGTTTTTCTTTCCCTTGCATCAGTTCTGACAGCTGATCTGTCACACTACATAAAACCTGCCTGAACGATATCTTGTTTTTATTCATGCACAAACTGCGAGGCTGCAGAAAAGTTTCTTTTTGGTTCCTTTTTATCACCCTTTAGTGATTAAGATCATCCAACACATTTTAATAATTCACAGAGGTAACCGCTGAGTGGATGCTAAATGCAGTTTAAGCTTCCCTGTGTTTATTAAGGAGAAACAGCGGTTCAGTCCTGCCTGGCCCTGTGTGAGTAAGAGGGTTTTGTACATTGCTGTGGAGGAAATTCGACCCTCTCTTTGATTTAAGCTTTAGGTTCAGACTTTAATTAGGCAGCGTGAGCTGGAGTTCACAAACCGGTGGCCGAACATTTTCCATTACTCTCCCGCATAGGTTCAGGCAGGTTTGGAGAGCTGCAGTTACTGCAGTTACTGTTTATCTTCTTGTAACTCCTGTACGTTGCTGCCACCAATCAGAGGCTGGCAAATTTCAACTCTGGCTCGAGAGTTTCTCCTGCAGCTGCAGCTCTGGCAGGTCTTCAGACCTTTACGTAACATGTTTTTCACCCACAGAATCTGAAATTGGAGCCCTCAGCGATGCTGAGTGATGCTAACGGCCTTCTGCTCTCTAAATCATCCGCTGTCGGGCAGCGACGTGGTGCGTTTCATGCAGTAAGACTGTCTCAGTTTGTCTCGGCAGTTTCAAATGGCCCTCCGCCTTGACGCTGAGTCGCGCTGTTCGTAGAAATACTCTGATTGATCTTGCTGTATTAGCGTCCTATTGGAATCACGCACAGCCAGTCTAAAAACAAAGGTTGACTGGTCGCTCATGATAAACGTGGGGCTAGCTTTTTTCCACCAAGTTTGTTTCACACTGCCAAGCTCGCAGGCTCCATCCGACCAGGCTGTCTCAGCTGAACGCTCACTCTGTCACTCCTGGGCAGCAGATGGAAAGTGAATGGAAACATGCTCTTAGTAGCCTTTAAGGTGTTTATATTCTACAGTAGTTGAGTGGCCTGGGCAGCGGGTCAAGTATTATCTGAATGTTCAAATGTACAGTAAAATACAAATATATCGCTGCTTGACCTGTGAAACACCATTTGGATTTGGGTGTCTCTCAGATCTCTGAAGTTGCTTTCTCTCCTGTCGCCCGTTTCCATGTCGGAGCACCTTACAAACTGCAGCAGAATACTAACGGTACACACTCGCAGCGTGATGGGTCACCTGTACAACTTTCACTTCCATTTGAACCAGAATCTGTCCACATCTGTCTCCATCCAGTTCCTCCTTCACACAACGGTGGTGCAAAGGGCATGGTAGAAATGCAAACAGTCTCACAGTTTTCGAAACGGCGTGAACGACAGAGGAGGAGGCGGCTTCAGGTGACACGACCCAATTCGCTCACTGGATCGAAACTTCAATGTCAACGTTCTTTTTCCTCTTCTCGTCCGTGCTGCTCGTAAACTCGGCTAACCTACATGAAGCGAAAGCGTGGTATGATACTCTTTGGGTTGATTGGTTCATCGTTCCCATCACCTGCGATCGCAAATGACTTGAATTGCTGGTTATGTCCAGGCGCCAACAGAATCAGTGGGACTAAGGGACAAGAAGCACAGGAAGTCCACAGATTCAGTTTGAACCTGGTTGTCAATCAGTCTTTTATTGTAATGCAGTTGTGGACATGTTTGGTTTGACGACGCTTTGAAAAACCACATTAGAAAAAAAGGCTCTTTTATATTTTAATTAATGTTAATCTTATGAATGTCTGTTAACTTCTTTTTCTTAGATGTTTCACTTGTTTTTGATATGTTACTAATTTTACTAGTCTGCCCTTGTTGTGTAGGCAGCTCTGAATATACAGTACAAGGATTTATTTTCCTTTACATTCGGGACTATGTAATAAGATGATGACATGTATATAAATACAGATTTTATTATTGGAATATAATTAATTGCTTGCTTGAAATAATCAGAAATGTTAGTGGACATTATATCTCGGAAGTTCTTTTATTCGGACAGTAAATCAAAATGCCCGGTTCTGTCCATTTGGCCACCCAGGCAGCATAAACAAAACAGCCCCGTGGAAATTGGCTCCATTTTTATCTGACCGGTCACGTTGTATTACATTATTATTTTGAAGGTAATGATAATTGTCCACTCTAGAAACTGCTGTGCAGAAGGTAACTGACTGAAGAGTGTCACATGTATCACTGTGTTAAAGGAAAAGTCCACTTTAAAGCACAACTCTCTGTGTTTTATTTCTTTTGTCAGTTTGAATTGAAGATGCAGCTTGTTGGGCTCTGACAGATCTGCTAACGCTCATTGTAATGAGAAATGCACTCTTTTTATTTATATATAAAGATTTCCTGACACCAACATATGGAATCGTGTTGTTTAGTCTGAGAAACGTATGTAGACATGATTATATGGTTCTGATTGTAGCTTTGTTGTGAACGCTGTGGTGATGTTAGGCCAGTAAAGATACCACACAGCAGCACAGCCTGTTTCCCGCTGTTGTGTGTGAGCAGTGCCATTTTTAAGAAATAAAAACAGGAGGGAAGGAGACGGACGGATCACGACCTCTTAAGCTTTCGCTAACAGACGTTACACAACCATCATGGGTTGGATCAGCGGTACAAGATGCGCAGATGGGAAACACAGAGGTCTTCACTCCAGACTGCTGTTAACACATTCAACTGCTGGACCTCATGTTTCCCGGCTTCCAGTTCGACAAGATTCTGCACATGTTGCATTAAAAGTGAAAAACTTGAAATACAGTTTATGTGATAACTGACTTATAATCTGACCAATAACTCATCCAGCTACTCACAGGCTGGTTGTAAAATAGAAGCTATGTGGTAAGTCGGTCGATAGGTATCATGAAATTCTAGAACTGAAATGCCAAAAATAATCTTAACTCTGAATCTAATTGAAAACACTGGTTATCTAAGCTGCTTAACCTGCGTCACAGCTGTCACGGGCCAAAAGGTGGGTCACACCGATGATATCAGCACACACATTCCCAACTAGGGGCAACTATGAATCACCAAATAACCCCACTACGTTTGTTTGTAGTGTGTGAGTGTGTGTTTGGGGGAGTTAATGATGTATAATGTGGCAGCAGAGAGTGTGAGAGATCCTCGAAAGTGCAAAACCTTGATGTCAGAATTGCCAAATCAAAAAACACAAGTATAAATCCATCGACTGTTGCAGAAAATGTGCCAGAATAACAATTTAATGTTTATTATGTCAAATATCTTTAAACTCGGCACACAGGTGGGTTTTTCCTTTAACGGTAAATTGTCCCTCCTGGGCTTCTGTCATCCACACAACTCCCCGTTTTTTCCTGAATTGCCAGTAATGTGAGTGTTTTGAATCCATGTGTGTCATTAACACTCCAGACTCGATATGCAGCGTTAACAGCAGCCTCATACAAACGAACAACCATCCTGCCGCGGCGTCAACAGCTCAAGGCTGGAGATTCACTAAATTCTTTATCTGGAACCTACATGGAGAAGACGGGGAGTGTGGGGCTGCTGCTGTGTGAAGTTCGCACAGATGCTGCGAGGCGAAGTCCTACCTGTTTGAAATAAAACACAAACTGATTCTCAATTGCATGAACCGCCTGGTCGTCTTGTTTGGCCGGATTCTCGTTTCATTGAACGTTTCTTAGCGCTTGAGAAAAGTGTATTGACTGAACAGCTGCTGGACTCTTGCTCTTTACGTAAACTGAAGAGGACGGAGGCCTGAGCTGGTGTCAGCAGCCAATCACAGCTTATTATGAAAGCTATTGAAGCTACGCCTGCGTTTAAGTCCCATGTTTGAATACAGTGCATTCATCATGCTCAAAAACGCGTCCCGATTAAAACTGTGTATGTGTGTAAACTGTAATGGAGCTGCAAAGTCCCACATACTGATAATTAACCTGTGATATTTTGGGGGACTTAGTTGTAATTATATACGTATATAGTAATAGTACAGTAATGTTGATATTGTGAGAATGAAGTCAGAGTACTATATTTAGAGAAATGATCGTGGAGAACAAAATGTTTTTTATGCTCTGACAGGATTAGGTAGTTTAGTGTTGTAGTCAAGACCAAGACATTGCAGAGACGTGAGGGCTCAGGACAAAGATCAAGACCAAGACTGAAAACAGACTAGGGCTCTTTTAATTTTGACGATTATAAGTGAAAATGAATGAAAATCCTAAAATCTGTATCTCAGAAGGTTAGATTAATGTGAAAAGGTTCAATATTGAAGACACCCTCAAGGCTCGACAGTGTCTTGGTCTTGGTTCAGGTGGTCTTGATTACAACACTACTACAGACACTACTCACGACGAAAACATACTAGTTAGTAAACTAATTAAATTTCGGAGCTCTTTCTCTACATTATATTCATGGTGGATTTTCTTTTTAAAAAAGCTCTGACCTTGTTCAGTTTCCTGCACTTACCAGAGTAAACCTTTGACCTTAGACACAGTACAGCAGGCTAAACCACTGTGGAAACCTACGGCTCATAGTCCATAAGGAAACATGCAAACAGACAAAGCACAAACAAAAAATGTCTGAGAAAAAGTAGAAATATAGAACCTTCAAGTCAGTCGTTCCCTAACTTGGGACTTAAGGAAGTTGCAGATTTCTTGAAACTTAATTAAGGATTTTTTTGCTGCAGCATCTAACTGCAAGCAGTTGAAGTAGATTTGCTGTGAGATCACTGTCTTTATTTTCTTGTCTTCTGACTCACATTGTATTCTTGAACAGACATTGTATTGTATTCTCCTCATTCACATTAAGACAAGAAGCAACAGCACAGACGCAGTTGGACATTTAATTCTCTGCAAGCAGGTGGTACATTCTCCAGTTTAGGTCTTAAAACACCTTGATGGATTTTAGAATATAGACAAAAATACAAAACATATTTTTCCTCTACATAAAATCAAAAAAAAGAAAAGAAAAGATGATACATTCACGTGCAGAGGACACACTCTGCCACAGACTGTGCCAACTTCGGTGTTGGTGACGAAGAAATACGGTGTTGTGAAAATCTCTGTACAACAACAGCAAACATGATGACGTTTCACTCTAAAGAGGAAAAGAATTAATCTATGTACAGTTTCTACACGTTTGGCACTATTTCCAAACCTAATACGTTTGTCGTTACTGAACATAAAAGCAGGTGAGCTGCTGTGGTGCATGTCGCCCTCTCGTGGATAAAGGAGGACAATGCACCCCCAAAGCTGAATTGGTTCATGACATTTATGACTCAAGTGGAAAAATTGTACTTTTTTTGCCGGACATCTTGGGGATGAATCGATTGTTCTAAAAACAAATACTAAATTCATTGATAGTGAAAGTAATTGGTAGTAGCTGTGCTTAACTTCTTTTTTAGTTACTTTACCTGCATGAAGGGTATATTTGAGTATATACATATGTGTATATGTATATTACATGTAAATACACATCACAGACGTACTAGAACGTAACTACATGTAGAGATATAGTGACTGACTTTAAATACTGTTGGACTACACGTAACCTACGTCTTACACACATTCGGAGCAGCTGCGACCCACAGTTGACTTGGCTGTGCACAAAAGTCAAAGGGAGACTTTGTTTGGATGAGGAGTAAAGCTGACATGTTGCATGTTACATAAAACCACGGTATGGTAGAGCTGTAATAAAGATTTAGTAAAACACATGCAGCTACGGTTAGTCTCATGGGACTATGTGGTAAAGATGAGGATGAGGCGTGAGTAAAATAACGAACACATCATTTGCACTTTATATACATCGTAGAAATTACTGCATACACTTCCACGCGGTCTCAGGCAGATTTGTTAGGTCACTTTTCCTTCTGTCCACGTGGCCTCAGCAGGAATCCAAAGGGGCGTGTTGTTTCAGAGCACTTATCTGACATTACCATCCCCAAACACACCTTCCAGAAACAAGTTTCCAACTTAAAGATGCTGAAGGTGAATGTGAGTCTTCTCTTGTTGTTAAGACTCTAGAAGCATGTTGTTGAGTATTACGCTTGTCTCTGTTTGGGATTTTTCACCTCTAACTTCACACCTGCACGCGCACTCTCTCTTTCCCTTCTCATCCCTCTTCTCCCCGCTCTCCATCATACCATCGTCTCTGAGCTCGACCCTTTCCCAGTGAAGAAGTCCCAGAAGTTAGCGACAGGTGATGGTTTGCTCTCCTCCTGTGGAGTCTGTCTCACCCAGATGCTGCTCTCAGTCAGCCCAGTCAGACTGGAGCAGCTGCCGCCCCCGCTCAGAGTGAGGCTCAGCGCAGAGCCCAGTGCGCCTGGGCGGTCAGGCTCCTGAGCGTGGAGCCTGGAAGTAAAGGACGTGGAGGGCTGTGCCAGACTGAGCAGGTTGTGGTGGGAGTGGAACTGACGCATGTGGCTGATGGATTTACCAGGAGGGACCTCACCTGGAGGAATCAAAGCACAGGACACTGGTCAACTCTGCAGGTGGCTGATTTTCACCTTGCTTAACTAACGCTGGGTAAATCAAACACTGACCTCCACGGAGGAGAGGGGACAGATGACAAAAAGAAAGACGCAGCGTCACCAGTCTATTATATGTTACACATAAGACATATTTAACCAACATAGATTTTTAATCTGACACACTTGTGCGTGTAAATAACAATAAGTAACACTTATCTTGTTTTATCCTGAAGGGCAGAGTTGGAGGCACATTGTTCCATGCATACATACATTTACATAGTTTATCACATTATTCATTTGATTTGGTTTCTTTTTGTTTGTTTCCTTTTTAAAAAAAAACGTATTTAGTATTAGATACATTTCAGACCAGCATAAGAAGAATATAAGATAAAAGAGTTTAAAACAGTCTAACAGTCCTCACATCCGTTACAGCTAGATGGTGCTGTCGTGTCATTTCTGTCACGCCACCATCTTCTGCAGAGGTATGATCCACACTGTTGAGTGCTCAGACTTCTGTACTACCTCACCGCAGTATTAACCAAACACAAATGATCTCAGTAAATATGTTCACCTAAAACATCACATTTAAAATTTAATGGCTTTGCAGCTGCCTTTTTGCTTTTCATTTAGCATTTTGAAAACAGTAAATGTTTCTAAATCTGTCTGGAACAATGATGGTTTGCATCATCTAACACCAACAAATGAGTACCGTATCTGGCCTCCTGCCGCTTCCTGTTCTGGTTCAGTTTGAGCACATTGAGGAAGACCTCGCTGGTCAGGCTCCCCTCGCCGCCGCTCCCATCGCGTGGGAACAGAGGTGAGGGGGGCTCTAATGGGGACAGACTCCCACTGGAGGCCCCCACTGAGTCTAGAGACGCTCCTGTATCCCGACGACCCCCCGACTCACTGCTGTTCTCCACTCTCAGATGACTGCCGCTGCGGAGGTGACGGAGACGCGCACAACTTTTAATCAACAGAAGCAGAAACTTAGAACCAACATGTTTTACCTTTGATTGGGTTGATACAGTAGTTATTATGGTCACCTGAGTTTCCTACGCAGCAGATAGTCGATAATGTCCGGATCAGTCTGGATGAGGGTCATCAGGACTTCCTGCTGCAGGTCTGCAGACACCTGAAGGGATGCAGAGACACCAGCTGGGTTCTTAGGGAGGTGCATCGAAGTCGGCTTCAGATTTAGAGGATTTAACTGTTTGCCATTCATATTTTTACCACAAAGAGCCTCCTGTAGTTCTGTATGAGCACGAGGGTTATGTTGATGATCGCCGTACTGTCCTCAATCCCCATGGCGTGGGGACTCACGTCCCCGTCGTGCTCCCACTGCAGCAGGTTGGGCCCAAAGATCACGGCCAGGTTAGCAGCAGTCATCTTGTTACCTGGGATCTGGATGCAGAGCGGGGAAGAGGAGAGGACAAGGAGAAAGTCTGAAAGCTATATTTTAGGGGAAAGTACCGTAGAAGAGGTGCAGGGTGTAAAATGGAGCAGTGGAGGACAACACATCCATTGTTCTCTCATCTATTCTGACTCTAAGATATGACGGAGGCAGCCAGGCAGATAAGAAGAGGACATTTCTTCCATTTGACATTCAGATTTTGTCGGTCATACTTGGTATTAAAGTGTTACAACAACTGTTGAAAACATGTGGAACCTTAAATTCCTTAATCTCGCTGGATCAGACGCTTCTGGTTAGACTGTCCCTGCCTGATAAATGCTCTGAATTTGTTTAACTCCTGATAACGTCAAGATTGTTATTGTCCCAGAAAGAAAGTGGTGTACCTCCTCGTCGTTGGTTCCTATGCTGTCCTGTGCGAAGCTCTGCACGGTGTGTAGCAGGGTGAGGAGGCGCAGCAGGGTGTCGCAGTTACAGGGAGGGAGCAGGTAGAGGAGGTGCTGGAGATACTGGAGCTGGTCCGCTCCTCGCAGCACTGCGGGAGGAGAGCAGGAGATTTCAAGCTGTCATTCCATGTTTGTTGGTTCGTTTGGCTTGTGCTAAAGCACGTGTGCATACGGTTGGCGTGCAGGAATGCTGGGTAGAGCTCTCTGGGCAGCAGGGGGTCAGGCATGTCCCTCAGGAACTCTTTGAGAAGCGCAGCTACGTCGTGGACGCTGTGCTCCTCGTCCAGCTGGACGTCCACCCCCACGTCGAAGTCCTCCCGCAGCTGATGGACACAGAAACACAAAGATCATCTAAACAGACGCCCACAACACACCGAGGTCAAAGAGAGGCTACTTATCCCCGAAGGATGGGCTTTCTCAAAAACAGGATTTCACACATCATCAGTCGGAAGATTATATTTAGTAGCAGTGTTCAGTGGGGACCGACAGGAAACACAAGACAAGTCACTCACTTTCACCGCTGGCAGTAAAAGTGTGTGTGACGGCTGTATTTCTTTGTGGATGACGTGTGCTCACCTGTCTCACTCGCTTCTTAGAGCTCCCGACTCGGAAAATGCCCACAGTCTGTAAACCTGGGGACACATGATGGTGCACTGCATATTCTCAACAGCATCAAGTGTTTATATACTTCATGAGCATCCAGTCAACTCTGTGCGTGAAGGTACTCAGACTGTGGCTCACCATAGGTCTCGATGTGACTGCAGCACCTCTCCAACACCCGGGGCACCTGCCTGTAGATGGGGTTCAGGCTGAGCTTGGTCTGAGTCCTTCCCTCTGACGAGCGGCCGCCCGGCGACTTCTTCAGCTCCAGCTCAGCTGGATGTGAGAGCTGCAGCGCCTCCAGCAGACGAGACTGACTGTCCACAAGGTCGGAGATGGAGTCGACTGACAAACCACCCTGCGGGGGGATCGACTGATGTTACTGTGTGAATGTGTATTTGCAGCTTTTGTATCCTGTACCTGCAAAGCATGTTGGGTAAAAGCCTACTAGTTTATAAAGTTATGTTAGTGCTGACCGATGACTGACACCTCTTCTCAGGTTTCACTGGAAATGAACTCAAATTCTTTACTTTAGTGTTAAGACAATAATCTATGTGTTGATATTAAAATGAGACTCTATAAACATAAATATTATTCTGTAGTGTTTGACTGCAGAGCATCACCAACCCGCCTCATACTGACCTATACCCAGTACAGCTGTCATATTGAAATGTCTCCATTCAAAACTCTGCTCGCTGGAGGGAACAGTCAAGTTTATTTTTCAATACAAAAATGTCACAACTCATTCTGCCAAAGCAAGTAACTCAAAGTCTAAATTCAGTGCTAGCTGTGTCTGGTGGGTAGAAACGTGCACTAAATAACAACACACTGAGCTGCAGTTATAAGAAAACATATTTACCTTTTCAAATTAAAGTTAAATCTCAGAAAATTGTACATGTTCCTGTTAAGTGCCGTCTGATTTTTAAACGTTCGTTACCAATCCTCAGACATTTTCTCATGCAGTGTTTGTTTTGCTCGAAGCCTGTGGCCAGATGTGTTTCTCATTAGTGCTAACAGCAAATACATGTGGGTCGTAACCATTAAGCAACTAAAGTCAACAAAAGACCTAAACCACAGCTTATGTGGTCTGGGATTCCACCGTTAACTCGCTTTGAAGGACAAGACCTGAACATCAGTTTTGCATAATGTCATGAAAGTGGTTGGATCCTGATTTATAAGGCCTGTGATTATGACAGCGTGAAAATTTGAACTGGATTTGAAAGACATCGAGACTGATTTGAAACAAAGCCTAAGGAAAGGAGGAGAAGAACACATGGGATGACCGGGGCATCACGCCAGCAGGGTGGATGATGGACGGGAGGAGAAGAGGCCAGACAAACAGGGGAGTCGATTTTTAATGGCTCATCCTGACAGAGCCATCCGGAAATGCCTGAGGAGGTTAAATCAGATACTGCTGAAATAGAAATCACTAAACTTGCAGATAGATTGTGGAGGAATGTCAAGTATCTGAGGTATTTTCAAGAATCAGACTTAACAAGCAACAAGGAGCAAGTTTGTTTTCTTGAAGAAACATGTGAATAGGCTCATGGTAAGTTTGTAGTGTGGGCACCTGTAAATCTGGAGTATAGCAGGGGAGGTCTGACTGCTTTACTGCAGAAAAAAAGGATCATTTAAAATGTGCTCACAACTTCTCCCCCTCAACTTTCTTCTCTTCCACTATTCATCTTGTTCCAACCCTTACTCCCACTCTGTGCGTTAATCTGTCACTGCGCGGCACATGACGCGGTGACGCCACCAAGTTGCTGCTGCCTCATCTGTCAAGCTGAAGATCTGCAGCCGCGTGTATGTGTGTGTGCGAGATCAGATATGTAAACAGCGCAGACAGCTGTGGTACGGTGAGTCAGAGACCTGTTTAGTTAGGTTTGTCTTTCTCTTTCCTTTCTCACTACACACAGAAAAATAATGGTTCTTAAATGGTTCTTCAGACGCTTCTATGGTTCCTTAAAGAACCACAGCAAGT